>JARBWK010001296.1:0-19966 GCA_030556195.1 Anolis apletophallus | reverse complement strand
TCGTTCCCATCCCTGTCTCAGGAGCGTTTGGTGGAGACGAGAGAGAGGGCCTTCTTGGTTGTGGTCCCCCAGCTCTGGATCTTCCTCCCCAGAGATATTAGGCTATCTTCCATAAAGATCTAAAGATGTGGATGTTCTTTCTGCTGTGCTTTTGACTAGATAGTTTGGCCCCCAACTAAGACCTAGAATCTTACCCCCTCACACTTTTCTATTGTTCTGTACCCAAAGTTATAATGTTCTATCTTACATTGCCCTCTATCTCTATCTTGATGTATTTGTATATATGCTTGAAACCGCCCTGAGCCTTGGGAGGCGGGTTAGCAAGATGAAATAATAAATAAATAAATAAATACTTGTGCCATGTGACTTACATACTTTATCCATCTGCCCTTTCCTCACAATTGATTTACACACCTGCCTGCTCACCCGCCCAGAAATTGATAATTATTGTGGGTTCATTGGTTGTTAGTTTGATACTTGCTCTTATATTTTGTTATAATGTTGTTTATTCTGTTTTATGCTGTTGTTTGTGTATTTTAATGTGTTATATTTTAACTATGTTGATTGGTCTCGTCCCCATGTAAGCCACCATGAGTCCCTCCGGGGAGATGGAGGTAGGGTACAAAAATAAAGTTGTTGTTATTGTTGTTTGTAAGTGAAACTCCAGTCATATAAAGACACACACATGCTTTTGATAGCATAGTGAAAGGTTTACATCCCTGTGGTGTTTATTTTGCTGTCTGTGCCTCTGTTTATTAGATTTCACCTCACTTTTTCTGTCCATGCAAGAACTGGATTTTTGAAAAAAAATGGCTTGTTTGGAAACAAGGATTGGTGAGAAATCTTCAGTGGAGACACCTTTTCCCCATGTTAACTCTTCCAGGAGTGAATTTTCCTTCCTAGGGGTAGATTTCTCTCACTTCCTGTTGTCTCACCCTGTTCTTAACTATCAGTAATTTGTAAGTCTGATGTTTGTACCTCAGGAACTGCTTATATTTTTCCTATTTTGTGATTCTTACCCTCTGCTATTTTTTCCTAACAGTGTTCTTTCACTATTTGAAACTTTCAATTAGACTCAGAGTGCATCTACACTGTAGAATTAATGCAGTTTGACTCCACTCTAACTGCTCAATGCTATGGAATCATGGGAACTGTAGTTTCAGAAGACCTTTAATTGTCTTTGGCAAAAAGTGTTGATGCCTCACTAAAATGCATCTCCCACAATTCCACAGCATTTAGCCATTTCCTTCTCTCCTTACTTCCTTCTCTACCTTTCTTTCCTTCCTTCTCTCCTTCCCCCTTCTTCCCCTCTTTCTCTCCCTCCTTCTCTCCTTCCTTCCCCCTTCCTTTGTATATGTGTTTTGTGTGTTTGTGTATATATATGTATATATATATATGCATATATGTGTGTATATATTTGTGTATATGTGTTTAGATATGTTTATGTGTATATATGTGGTTTTGCGCACATATTTTAATTGTTTTTGTTTTTATTTGTTTTTTTAAGTCCCTTCCACTGTGTTTTTCAATGTTTTTATGAGTGATGGTCACTTGTTGGCCTGATAGGTGAGTTGTGTCCAAATTTGGTGTCAATTCGTCCAGTGGTTTTTGAGTTATGTTAATTCCACAAACGAACATTACATTTTTATTTATATAGATGTCTATACTCACATAGACACTACAGTTCAAATGTACAATTTACTTATCAGTTAGCTGTATGCCTTGCATAAACACAGATACATGCATGGTTTCTCATTCATACTGAGCTCTAACTGTGAGCGTTGGAAATATATAGTAAAAACAGAAACTGAAAATTCTCTTCACCAGAGATTAGTGGTTTTGGTCTTTCTATCACTGATCATTATTTTCCTGTCTCCAGGGGAGGTGGATAGTAAGGTGGAGTTTGTGGAAAATAAGCAGTTCAAAGAAATATATTGCTGTAGGAGGAGAAGAACAAATGGTCTGGGTTGCTGTCAGCCTTCTTTACTGTACCTAAGATATTGGTAAGCAAAATGTGCATTTGCCAAAGCAGAATATTCAGTCTCATTCCAGATTCTTTACTGCACTTCAACAGGGGGTGGGTATCTATAATACACCCTGTATCTTGCGGAGCTGATTTCATCCTGCATTTAGGATACACTGGGATCTGATGTAGCACATTTTTGGGTGAACTCAGACTTTCCTGAAAATTTTAAATTTATAAAAATATGTTGTATACTAGGCATGGTTTCGAACCCAAAAATGGCGATTCTAAAATCAAATGGGGGGATTTTTTTTTAGTAAAAGAAAGACTTACAAAATATTTTCCAAAATTTCTAAAATGTAACAATTACTAACGAAATTCGTTAGTAGTTCGTATGCCAGCGCATGCATTCCAGATGGTTTTGGCCTACAACTCCCAGAAATCCTAACAGCTGGTAAATTGGCTGGGATTTCTGGGACTTGTAGGCCAAAACTTGAATAAATCACACTGAATTCTAGATGGGACTCTCCAAATAGGAAGGAGGGAGGGAAGGAGGGAGGGAGGAGCGGGTATTCTATTCTTGGAAGCAGCAAAAGAAAAGGAGGAGGAGCCCCCCCTCGCTCCTCGCTGCCTCTCTCTCACTCCGATCCCGAGGGAGCGAGGGCCCAAGTTTGCCCAGGCTGGTCATATACCTACATTCCATGCACATGCAATAATACAGCAGTAATAACAATGGGTATAAGAAGAGGTAAAATTCAAACCGGTATTCTGACTGGTCCCTCCTCATGCGGTGCAACGGGCTCTTCTCTGTGAGCCCGGGAAAAGCCAGCGTTTTCTGCTTGGGTGCACACACATACATATTCTTTGGGGATTTGCTACAGAATCTTCTCTATGAGCCCGGGTTCTGCAGCAAATCCCCCAAGAATATGTATGTGTGTGCACCCAAGCAGAAAACGCTGGCTTTTCCCGGGCTAATAGAGAAGAGCCCGTTTGCACCGCATGAGGCAGGGACCAGTCAGAATACTTCGGTTTGAATTTTACCTCTTGTTATTGTTATTACTGCTGTATTATTGCATGTGCATGGAATGTAGGTATGACCAGTTGGATTACTTATAATATTAGGCACTTACAGTAGCATTCATTCTATTATACATTAGGTTGGTTTCTCACCCCAATACTCTTTGATGCTTTAGATCCTGGCAGGCAGGAGAGGCAGGGAAGCCTGGAAAAATGTAAACAGAGAGGTTTACTCAGAAGTAAATCCACAAAGGAGGGCACTTCATCCAAAGTGCCCTCCTTGCAGATTTACTTCTGAGTAATCCTCTCTGTTTACATTTTTCCGGGCTTCCAGCCGAAAGAAGGAGCGAGTTTAGGGCTTGCCTTGCCATAATACTTATTGGCAAGGGAGGCGGGAGGGTGGTGAGAGAGAAGGAGGGTGCCCCCTTACGACCTAATAACGACACTTAAGAAAATCCTGGCCCCCGAAGTTCTATAAAGAAAGTCCACTTCCTGGTTGGTGTTCCAGGTGCGGAAATACTCAAAAGTAGCATTTCTTACGATTTTTACGAATCATTTCATTTTCATAACTTTTTTCTCATGCCTATGTATACCTTTAGAAGCACTTCCAGATAGCTTCCTAATCCAGGACAAAGAAGCTGTTACTTCTGGCAAATAGTCCCCTATAAGTTTTTTTAAATTGACTCTCCAAGATGTGCTGGACCTCATAAGCGCTGATCCAGATATATGAATGTGCACACAAGCAGATTTCTTGTCATCTCTCGATACCCTTCTGCTGCCTTTATGTTTTTCCTCGTGAACCCCTTTTCCTTTTGGGCTCACTTGCCTGCCATGCTGGTGCCCACTGAGTAAATTCAAACTGTTTAATGTCATAAACATGAGACCAAATAAATGATTGCAGAGAGTTCTCATGGGATTTGCTTTCCAATTGTGTTTCCATTTAGCCACCACTGTGCCCATGGCTCAATTAGTTTAAAGTAATCATCAGCATTTAAAATGTGCACATGTGCTGGAGCACTCCACACCAACATATCACAATGAAGTTCAGTGTTCAGTGATGTGAAAATACTCATATTTTAGCTTATTTTGGATTTTAAGTGCATTGTGTGGGCAAGGGTGATACACCTCGCGCCATGAACCAATAATACAAACACAAATGGTTGGATGAAAAACGGCCACAGAAACAAGGATTGGTGGCCATGCATGGGTCCTGGATCAGGGGTCGGACAGCCCACAATTGTACGCAGGTGCATACAAGCAGGGTGCCACCAGCTCAATACCGGTCCACAGAAACTTGGCACCCCAGGGGGGCAGGGCATTATCCCCCCCCTTACAACCAAGGGTCGATAAGCCAGCCTGATCCAGGGCCTATGGCACACTCCAAACACGGAGTTGCGACAGAGAACATAATAATCACATAACCGTAACAAGTGCAACGATGAATATAAATATATAAACAAGGAACAACAAACAAGCAATGAAAAAGTAGGGTGGGTGGGAGGAAAAACCCGGAACAGGTCCCCAGTGCAGGTTGGGAAGTCCCGAGCAGCCTTAAATGAGCTGCTCGGGCGGAAGTGAGGGCCGGCCGGCTGACGATATAGGGCGGGGTGGGGCCAGCCCTGCCATTGGCCGGCCGGCGTTGGTGGCGGGAAACCTTCTCGCCACCCGGGGACTTCTGGTAGGACGAAGCCCCCTCCATCCCCACAAGATGGCAGTGAGGACAACCGCTGCCCGCGCAACTTGCTCGGCCGGTAAGTCGGCCAAGCCCACTTTCAGACCTCATGTTTTTCAGCCAATAGTGCAATTCATCAAGCATTTTGGCAAATGACATCTAGCCATCTCCCCTTTTATCCTGGATTCTGTCAGATTTTAGGTCTTGTGTAGAAGGGCCCTGAAGCACACCTTGCTGGAGTGTGTTTTGCGACCACTGTGGCCTCAAGTTGGCTTTGAACTGCATTATATGCTCAGTGAAGATGTACCCTCAGGCAATGTAGTTTGGAGAAAAGGTTCAGCAGCTTGGAGCATGTCTTCAAAGTTTAGACAAAACCCAGACTGGATTCATTACTACACTGGGATGGACTCACTGCCTGACTCCTAGGTATGTGAGACAGAAATGGGGCAATGCCCTAAGCACTCCTTAAGAAAAAATCCACCCTTGATAAATCTACCTTTCTTTTCTACATGAAATGTGCTGCTCCAGTTTTGTAAGGATCGACATTTTGACAATTGAGATTAATGTTAGTATATAGAGCAGTGTTTCCCAACCGTGTGCCATGGCACACTAGTGTGCCGTGAGCGATCATCAGGTGTGCTGTGGGAAATTGGAACCTCCAATACCCTTTCTTCCCCCTCCTAGCAGCTCTTTCTCTCTCTTTCCCTCCCCAAAGATCCTCCCCGAGGCAAAGGAAGGGCTCCGCTGAATGCCAGAGCCAGGCCCGCCTTGAGGAAGCCTACAGGAGCCTCGACTCACCATGGCTCCAGCTCCCGCTCATGGCTGCTTCAGCCTCCCGATGCTCCCAGGTTCCCTCACTGCCCAATTAACTGACGTGGAGTTTCCGGCTTTGGCTGTTCTCACGAGAAATCCAAGCCAACGCGAAAAGAGCCAACTCAATCACTTCCGCCCAGTGCTCTGCTTTTGTGGAGGGAGGCAGTGAAAGAGGCCACACAGATCTATGAAACATATAGAGTAGCCATTCACAGGTTTCCAAGAAACAAATTGAGCCTCTCCACTTGGAAATGTTTGGTTTTTTTTTTTACTATTTTACTGGATTTTTGAGAGTCCCCCCCAGGAACTGTTTATAACAGCTTCATGACATCCATAGTTAACTGGAAGCAAGTTTCACTCAGGGTGAAATTTCACAAGGGTTTGGAGAACACACCCTATGAGGAGCGGTCTGAAGAGCTGGGCATGTTCAGCCTGAAGAAGAGAAGGCTGAGAGAAGACATGATAGCCATGTATAAGTATGTCAGCTCCGGTAGGTTACCCAACGAACCACGCTCACTCCACATGGTGTTGAAGGAAAAGGTAGTTTATTGAGTCCTTAATCCAGGTAGAAAAAAACAGATCTGGGGAAGGGTCCCCAGGCACAGCCTTATATAGACATTCCCCCACTTGAACCCAAGTCCCTCCCCTTAGCTGGAAAAGCCCGGGAAGAGGCCCCTGGCATTCGCGCCAAAAGCTCGAGCCGTTGCTGGCAAGGCCACAGCTGCTTGCTTATCTCCTTTGTTTACAGAATGGGAGGGGCTGGAGATGGGGCCCAAGCAAAGCATGATCAAAGCCACAGCTCCAGTTCCTTACATACCGGCCCTCCAAGAAAACGATAGAATACAGACAATCAAGGTAATAGAATACACAGCACAATCAATACAATTCAGAGCATCACAATATATCACTCGAAGCGGAGTAGTCTCAACGTTTCGGGGACGCATATCAGTTATCCAAACTATAACAGTTTATCTGATGAGGCGGAGTAGTCTCAACGCCCCAGCAGTCTAAAAACTAGGAACCTTAAGAAACATTTAACATCACCTAACGTAACCAGGCGGAGTGTTCTCAACACCCGGGCAACTTAAGCATCATATTATACATTTATCTAGCAAGAAGCATCCAGTTTAAATCTTAACCAAAGTTAACACACAGATATATCAATCAAAACAGTAATAACAATGTCCCCATTCTAGCTAACTATAATTTGTAGTAACAGGCATATGCGTGACTGTCCCAAGAGCGAATCTATAACACAAGGCAATCAAAGTGACCAGCCCAAGTGGGAAGGCCCAATCAGGTTTAATACATCCTATATGCATGCAAACATTTTATAAACATATCATATATAGCAATTAGGCCTGGGCGCCTCATATACATCTAATAACCCACATTAATAGAAAGCATCAATAAAGCAAATCCAAAGAATCTTCGTAGTCATTTTAACTCGTTCCGTGTCTATCTGATATCTTTTATGACAATCAGGTATATGGGTGAGGCAGCCCCTTCATGTGACACCTAGCTCAAACAAATCATGCCCACCCCTGTCTTTCCTACAGAGATATTGTATCAACAGTTTTCCTTCTTCTAGGGGTCGAAGAACCAGAAGACACAACATTAGCATCTCCCCACACCCCTCTATCGCAAATAACCAATTCATGTCTATTCCACAAATCAGACCCCCCACAGGTGTGTAAATAGTCCCTGGTTTCGGGGGCGGTAGGTCCACGCTCTGCCCGAACAATTCAGCCTTTGGATCCAGCCAGAGGTTTGTCCCCGGCTCAGGGTCTGGGTTTAAACAGAGTTCAGTCCTTACAGGTCCCGGTCGGGAGGCTCCCCAAACCATGGGAGGGTCTCCATCGCTCCGGCGAGAAGGTTGCTGTACAGGGACCTCCTCCCCCGACCGCGCTAGTTGGTCAAAAGATGCCCATTCCCTGGCGGCTCCAAGCCAAGACCCCATCCCGGTTAGCCAAGGCTGAACCGGGAACTGAAACTCACTCGAACCCATGACACGGGCCCGCACTGCGCCAACTCCGCCTGACACCTCGCCGACCGCCACTGGCCCTTCCTTGGTTCCGGCCATTGTTCCCCGCTCTCCACCTGTAGCCGCTGGGGCCATGAGGGCAGGCTCCTTTCTCTCGGTCAAAACTTTCTCCACCTCAGCTGCCACCTTGGTGATTGGGCTCAGCTCTTTGTCTTGTACTGCAATCTGGCCCGTCTGGCCCTTTTCTGGGACCATGCCAGGCCCGTCTGCGGCTAGGAGTTCGTCAGCAGGCTCTTGGGAGTTCTCCGTGGATCGTAACACATCACGCGGGATACCTTCCCCAGGGGGGTCCATCTGCGGGGCTGCCGCTCTCTGGTGCGGCTCGGCCTCCATCCCAGCTCCCCCGCCGCCTTGCCATGTGAAGAGGGCCACCACCCAAAAGATCCAGCTTTCCACGTCGCTCGTCCCCAGGTTGTCGGGGCTTATGGCCCACTCTCTCTCCTCTCCAGCCGGCTTAGGTGTCGTGGCTCCTTTGACGGCTAAAACTAAGTTTGTCCCAGTTGGTTCTGGCTGAGCCGTCGCCACATTGCAGGGGGGTTCAGGCTTGTCTTTACTCACCCCTGCCGCCTCTCGAGGGGAGGTTTCACTCGCCGCTCCAGCCCTCTGCCAGGCGCCTGTGTTGCCTTCTTCGCTGTGGGGCTCCCCCACTGGTGTCTTTGCTCCGCAAGCTGGAATGGCCTCAAGCGGCTGGAATCCATCGGCGCCTTTGGGCAGCCGTGGCACCTTATTCTCAGCCCCTAGGCCCCGTGTCTGTTTACTGTCCATATAGCAGGCCTCTGGCAACAGGGACGCCAATCCTTTCTGTAGGAGGAAAGGGCTCTCTCCATCGGTAGCCGGCTGGCCTCCCTCTGCAGTAACATCTTCACTTCGGGCTGTCGCCCGTCCCGGCCGGCTCTCCTCCCTGGTCCTCGTGCGGGGAAAAGGGGCCTCTCCTCCTGCTCCCCACAGCGTCGATTCTCCCGACACACTCACACTGGGTCGCTGAAGCGCCGGCTCTTCTCTCACTTCTGAAGTAGCCTGGCCTGTACCCTTCCCCGCTTCCGAGCTGACAGGCTTTTCTTCCCAAGGAAGGGGAGCAGAGGCATCTTCCTGGCCCATCTCTCCCGCTTGTATTTCTTCAGCCACAGGTACCTCCACGGCCAGATTTTCCAAACTTCCCTCTTTCACTTTCTCCTGCATTTGGCTTGCTCTGCACTCCCCCCTTCCTTCTCTGCCATCGGAATGCGATTCCTTAGCAACCACTGATAAGGAAGAAAGTCGCTGCTCTTGGGGCTTGGGAAGTTTCACAAACTCACCGCCGCCTCCTCCTTCGCCTTTCCCAGTTGGCTTTCCAGTCAACCCACTCGCTCCCGTCGCCTCTTCATCTGACACACATTCAGGATGATCTGTTGGCACGGTAGGGATTGCCGGGGCTCCGGCGGGCTAACAACTTCACGCTGGGGAAAGGGTTCTGCAACCGCTTTTGCCTTGAAGGTCCCACACTCACTCTCCCTCAAGGGTTCGCTCACCTCTGCCGCCGCCTCCGGGTCACTGGTGGCCTGGCCAATCTTTTGGTGAGTTAACTTGGTTGCAAAGCTGGGGTTTTCTTTCTCCTTCGGGGCCAGGGCCCCCACTGCAAACGCTGGCTGGGGTTTTGTGGATCTAACCCCGACGTCTCTCGGTTGGGTCTCGAAGCCAACAGGAGGGGCTTTAGCCGGGCCCCCTTGTCCCTGTTGATGGCGAAGCTCCGCCACACTCTCTTTCTTTGTCTGCACCTTTTCCACCACAGCCGCTTCTCCTGGTTGCTCCCCTCCTGCCTCGGGCTTGAGCTTTGGCTCCTGGGAAGGGCAGGAACGTTCACTCCTCTTGAGGGCTATTAGTTCTAGCCAAGCTGCGGTTTCATCCCAAGGTTCGGGGGGGACGAAGGGCTCTTCGGCGTCACCATCGTCGGCCGGGGCCTCGCACGCCGGGTCTTCTCTCCCCAGGCCCTCGCCCACCAGCCTCTTCGCCAGGGCCTCACAGCTCTTCACCCTCCCCTCGATGGAGGTTAAGCAGGCCACCAGGTCTTTTGGCCCATCTCGAACTCCCAACAAGGTCGCGCAGCCCTTTACCATCTCCCCGATGGAGGTTGATGTTACGGCCAACTCTTCTACAAATCGGGGAGATAGGGTTCCTCTGCATGCACCTCGGCCCCGTTGCTCTAAGGGGCCCACTTTAGACTGGCCTTCCTTGCATAGCTGCTCGTGGATTTGGTCCACTAAGGCTTTTAACTGCAGGAGAGTCGGGCGAAGCACCTCTCCCGTCTCTCCCCAACTCCGAGCCTCCGGTATACTGTCTTCCGCCACTCCTGGCCAACGGGGGCTCGCTTTCTTCTTTCCCTTCCGCCCCTGGCCCCTTCTGTGTTGGGATCTTCGGGATGGGGGGATCTTTCCTCTCTTCCCGGCAGCCTGGGGCCCCTTCGCCTCCTTTATGTCCTGGAGGGGCCTGGGCTCCACTTCCACCCCCACCTCCGGTCTCTCATCAGGGCTAAGGGGATCAAGGGGTTCATCCTCACCATCGTCATCACTCAGGAACTCGCACAGCAGGGCACAGTTTGGGATCCCGGGGAAGGAGTCCCCCTCCACCACGTAGGGCACCCCCAACACATAGCCTGTGGCGGCAGGCTCTTCCTCGTAGTCCTCTTCCTCGGGGTCAGGATCCCAGTCTTCCGCCTCCAACCGCCGCACCAGGTCAGGGAATCGTCTCCGCATATTCTCATAAGCTTGCCGCTTCTCCTCGGCCACATCTACCTTATCAGGGTTCTCCCAGCCGCGGCGGCATGGCCTCCGAACCGGTTCCCGCCAGGCACCTACGGTTTCCATCCTCCGGGTCTGGAGACGCCAACTCCAACCTCCCAGGTGGAGGCCTCTGGTTGCGCCGGTCCCTTCCGCCGCCCGCTCTCTTGCGGCCAAAGCCCCTCTTCTCCAGGGGGGGTTTGCGCCCCTCCGCCTTGAGGGCACACGCCTTCTTCATAGTTGGGTTCTCACCAGCCCGAGGGCTGGGAAGAGCCCCTTGCAGTTGGAAGGTAGTCACGACTGCAAAGGGAAGTGGAGATCTGTTTTTATGTCAGCTCCGGTAGGTTACCCAACGAACCACGCTCACTCCACATGGTGTTGAAGGAAAAGGTAGTTTATTGAGTCCTTAATCCAGGTAGAAAAAAACAGATCTGGGGAAGGGTCCCCAGGCACAGCCTTATATAGACATTCCCCCACTTGAACCCAAGTCCCTCCCCTTAGCTGGAAAAGCCCGGGAAGAGGCCCCTGGCATTCGCGCCAAAAGCTCGAGCCGTTGCTGGCAAGGCCACAGCTGCTTGCTTATCTCCTTTGTTTACAGAATGGGAGGGGCTGGAGATGGGGCCCAAGCAAAGCATGATCAAAGCCACAGCTCCAGTTCCTTACACAAAAAGGTTGAAAAACACTGATATAGAGCATTACTTTTAAACAGTTGCACTTTAATGCAAGCTGCTGAAATACTATTTCCCAGTTTCTTATAACACTAGAAACAATGCTTTTAGATCTGCTTTTAAAATCTGTTTCTGAAAGACTATACATTCATAGTTTCAACCCACAACCACCTGAAATAACAGAATTTACATAGTCTCAAAACAACAAACATGCAAGGCGGAGTGGCAATGTCTATGGGCTAAAATGCTTTATAAAAGAACCATAATGTTTCCATTTTTTAATTTGTAAAGGTCAAATCTGTTTGCACATGGGTTTGTGCACGTGCATGAGAGTATTTGGCGTTTTTTACTAGTTATAAACACAGCAGCTTTCCATTTTGCCCCCTTTACACTAAACCAAACATTTCCTTCTAGAAAGTTCCACGGCACTTATAAACCACAAACTGTCAGTACGGCTGCAAAAGCTGGGTTACTGCAGTCGGAAATAATTAGGGGAGGTTTGGGCAGAAATAGCTTCCATTGGTTGCTGAGGTTTTTAATAACTTAAAATAGATATTGTGACAATGTCTAAGATGTAATGGTTAAGGCGACGTTTAAAGGAGACAACCAGGTTTGTGGTAAGCATTCTTCTTCCTTTGGGTCAACATGGCTGGCACCATAAGAAACAAACTTGCTTGCCCATAGGTGATCTGCAAAATAACAACCTGATCCTAAGAATCTAGTTCAGAAAAAGTAATATTTAAAGTAGGCTTCTCCCAATCCAATTCCCTACATATGGGTTGGAATAAAATCTTTTGTCTTCACCCCCCCCCCCCCCCGAAGATGTTACTGGGTGGCAGATCTCAGCATCCCTCACCATTAGCTGTGCTGGTTAAAAAATATGGGTATTGATATTCAGCAACATCTGGGAAACCACATAGTCCCTTCTCCTGGTTTATATATAGCCCATCGTAACCCTTACTTCCACCTGGCTGTGACAAAAATATTTTTCATTGGTTGGGTGATTTCTTTCACTGTGTTCCAACCCAAAGATTGAGGTGCACAATATGGGAGCATAAAACAGATTTCCTTGATCTAGGGCAGTGGTTCTCAACCTTCCTGATGCCGTGACCCCTTAATACAGTTCCTCCTGTTGTGGTGACCCCCAACCATAAAAATATTTTTGTTTCTACTTCACAATTGTAATTTTGCTACTGTTATGAATCGTAATGTAAATATCTCATATGCAGGATGTATTTTCATTCACTGGACCAAGTTGGGTACAAATACCTGGTACACCCAAATTGAATACCGGTGGAGTTGGGGGGGGGGGGATTGATTTTGTAATTTGGGAGTGGTAGTTGCAGGGATTTATAGTTCACCTACAACCAGAGAGCATTCTGAACTCCACCAATGATGGAATTGAACCAAACTTGGCACAACCAACAGAAAATACTGGAAGGGTTTGGTGGGCATTGCCCTTGAGTTTTGGAGTTGTAGTTCACCTACATCCAGAGAGCACTGTGGACTCAAACAATGATGGATCTGAACCAAACGTGGCACGATTACTCAATCTGCCCAAATGTAAACACTGATGGAGTTTGGGGAAAATAGACCTTGACATTTGAGAGTTGTAGTTGCTGGGATTCACAGCTTACCTACAATCAAAGAGCATTCTGAACTGTACATATGATAGAACTGGGCCAAACTTCCCACACAGAACCCCCCCCTGCCCCCACGACCAACAGAAGATACTGTGTTTTCTGATGGTCTTTGGCGACCCTTTTGACACCCCCTCGCGACCCCTCTAGGGGTCTCGACCCCCAGGTTGAGAAACGTTGATCTAGGGTTTGTGACTCTAACATTTCTAATGTAATAAATTATCAAAAAGATAGCAAAATGAGTTTTGTTTTCCCCTACCTTCATGCTAGCTATACTACTGCTGAGTTTGTTGATGTTCCCAAATACTTTCATGCCACCTTGAAGCAAGCATACAATACATTATAACAGAAGTGTTGAATTTAATTTTGATCAATGGAATTCAGTGTGGTTTGTTTATATTACCTCTAGAACAGGGCTGCTCACACTTTTTCAGCATGCGAGCTACTTATAAAACAACCAAGTCAAAATGATCTACCTACCCATATTTTGATAGAAGAAATAAGGGACATTTACATGATTTTTTGCAAAAATAAGGGACACTTCATAAAATACATCCAGACAAGAGTTCCTTCTCCCACCCTGACATCATTCCGCAGAATTAAAGCACACAGACCTTTCAGCTGCAAGGCCATTCAATGCTGATCAATGTGGCCAATGGGACATTCAAAAATGCATCCAGACAAGAGTTCCTTCTCCCACCCTGACATAATTCCACAGATATAAACTGGCAGAATGACAGCACACAGACCTTTCAGCTGCAAGGCCATTCAATGCTGATCAATGTGGCCAAGCAGATGAATTCCTCGCAGTTGCAGATGGCTTTGGCAGGAAATGGCTGCCCAAGCCTCCTTGTGGTTGTCCTCCCTGGTGGCCCGTCTTTGCGCGCTGCCGCATGCTCCAAATGCGCATGTGCGGGCCGGGCGCCTGACCCCTCCTTTGCTCTGCTGCCCTCCTTCTTCTCCCTCCCTCCTCCTCAGGCCACGCTGCAACAGCACTGAGGAGGGAGATGAGGAAGTCGCCTCAGGAGCAGCATGAGGAAGCCCAGCAGAAGATGTGCCGCGTGCGGGGCAGAAGCGCCCCTCTGAAATCCGGCTACGATCAACCGGCTCCGGGACCACGATCAACTGGTCGATTGCAATCGACGTTGTGAGCAGCCCTACTCTACATTAACTTTGGATTTCAGTATCCTGATTCATAAATGAAAAATGTTGCAGTGGGTCCTTACAGTGGGCCCACCTTGATCCAAAGGGAGAGCATCATCATAGAATCATAGATTTGAAAGAAACTACTACAGTTTGACTCCTTACAAAGCAGAAACATATAATAATACAATAATATTAATTGAAGTTTGGTTCCATGGATATCAACATCTATTTCTTTTATATAATTCAGATTGATTTGGTGTGTGTGTGTATGTATATATATTAGGCATGAGAAAAATGAAACGGAAATTAAAAGAAATCGTAAGTGATTCGTATGTAATGGGCCTTTCAAGTTTATACGGATCGCAAGGCCAATCCCGGAAGTGGACTTTCTTTTACGCACCCCCTGGGCCCAAAATTTCGTTAGATTATTAAATATTTCGTTAGATTATTAAACAGGAAAATTTCCCCCTCCAAAATAGCTTTGCAGACATAACTCACAGTGAAATCGGGGCCTTTCCATGCTTGAAGCCTAATTAGAGTGGAAGGCCTCCTCCAGGAAGTGAAAAGGGAGCCGGAAACCATAGAGAGCCGAAATCGGGACTCCTAGAGGGGCTGGAGGACTGACGAAAAAAGCAATTTAAACACCCAGGAAGATAGAAGAACAGAGTAGGAGGACATAAGAACTGCTGAGAGAAGGGCAGCAGGAGTGAAAAGAGCATGGAGAGGAGAAGGAAGAGTTCAGAATCAAGAAAAGCCATAGAGTTCCAACGGAGGTCCTAGACTGCTATGGTAAAACTGAATGGGGGAAAAAAGATGGAGTGAGGAGAACTCTACAGATTAGCAAGGCCTGCACCAGAGGTAGGCCTAGGCATTTATTTAATAATATTAATAATAATATATTAATGCATTATATGTGTCCCTGCAAAGGAACCCTGTCCTTTAATAATATTAATAATAATAATATATTAATGCTTTATATCTCCCTGCAAGGAAACCAAGGGAAATGTTGCCCCTTGATTTGCCTGTGTTTAAAACAGTATCAGTCCTGTTTCCCTGCTCTGCCTACTTTAGAACTACTAACAAATTTCGTAAGTAATTAAGTTACATTTCAGAAATTTTTGGGAAATTTTTTGTAAGTCTTTGATATACTAATAAAAAAAATCCCCCTTTGATTGATTCACCATTTTAGGATTCTAAAACATGCCTAATATATATATATATATATACACACACACACACACACAGTATATATATATATATATATATATATATATATATATATATATATAACCATGGATGGTTTAATCAGTGAATTTTGTATACAGTGTTCCCTCGCTACTTTGTGATTTGCTTATTGCGGACTCGCTGTTTCGCAGATTTCAAAAAATATTAATTTAAACTATATATCATGATATTTTCGCTGGTTTGTGGGATTTTGCCACCGCCTCTCTCCAAGGTGCTTTCCCGCCTCAGTCCTCCCTCCTTCCAGCCTTGAAGGGCCTTTCCTTCCTTTCCTTCACATTATTGTAAGTTTATAAAGACTTAAAATAGTGTATAACTACTAAAATAATGCATAAATATTACAATAAATAGAGCATCCCTACATCGCGTTTTTCCCCACTTATTGTGGGAGGTCCTGGAACCTAACCCCAGCAATAAGTGAGGGAGCACTGTACATGGATACAGAAGGTTGACTGTTTTTGCTTTCTTAGGACATTATCATACAGGAACCACTATCCAGTAATGGAGAGTGGCAGCTACCAACTAGCACTTGGACGCAAAACATTAATTAGTTATTGGTGTCATGTATCTTTGATCCCGTAGCAGTGTAACTCTGCCCTCCCAGTGTGCCATTTCCACCTGTTTTTAAATTATTTTTCAAAGGCAACAGCAAAGTGCAGTGTAAAAATAAAAACAAAAAATCTGTATAGGGAGAGGAGAGGATTCTGCTACAGGAGCACACAAATCTAATTGCATGAGTTAAGTCCTGGGATCATGGTACAACCAGGCACTATTGACAGGCTTTGCCCATCAGTGACCCCTAATGGCTGCATCACATGGAGATTGTTGATGGGTGATGATCAGGGTGGCTGTAAGCTGCTCTGAACCCCGCTTCGGGGGTTCAGAAGGGCGGGGGTACAAATATTTGAAATTAATAAATAATAAATAAATAACTGCACAAGGTCATACAATTAGGAATGTGCAATTTAGCAAAAAAAAGTGTCATTTCCGGTGTCTGGTATTTGACTGCCCTTGTTCCATTTTTAGGGAACTTCCTGAGTTCAGGAGAGGTTTGTGTTTTCATGCCAGAAAGGTTTGTCCATTGGTGCCAATGGGGAAACTTTGGAGGCTCATTTCTCTGTCATCTTTAGGCCTATCGGCATGAAACGTGCCTCATTTATAGGCCACATCTTCTTTGCAGCCTGCCAAGTTTTAGAATGTTTCACAGTTCCACTAATTTTTGGAAAGTTTATTTACCGCATTTATACCCTGTCAACTTCTCAACCCCCGAGGGGGACGACGACTCAGGACGGTCTACAATAAGCTCCGCCAAGAGTCTATTACACAAAATACAATAATAAAATCACAGATAAAAACATCTCATGGTTAAAAACAATACATAATTAAAAACCATACAAAGCCATCATTAAAACAGTAGATCAGTCTCGTTGATCGTATTGTCATTCCAGAGTTGTCCTCTTACCATGCTGCCTTACATCTGTCCAAACGCCTGGACCCAGAACCATGCCTTTATTATAACATTTTTAAAAACCCACAAGAGGAGGTTCTGGGAATTGAAGACCACAAGAAAGGAGCATAATGGATGGACATAATCAACCTGGCCTCTGATTGGCTGAGAAAAAGAGTGAGAAACACACAGAGATTAAAACCTCAACTCACATCACACCCTGGGAGGGAGCACAAGGCTCCTTCAATGCTTCCACCGCACAAAGTGCTGCTGGGAAAGTGAGTTCCCATTTTCCTCAAAGGCGGGGGGGGGGGGGGGGGTTGGGGAAGGATTGAAGAGGCTACTGGGGAAGAAAAAGGAAGAGCTGATTAGTCAGGCTGCCCTGCCCACATACAGCCACCTCCACCTCAGGTAGAGGGCCGTTCAGCCCCATTGGTCCCCATTATTAGCCCCCATTAGCCAAAAGGATCCTGCTGCTGTGATTCTCTACTAGCTAAGGCTTTGGCTGCCTTGTGTCAGGCTCATTTTCACGGATTCGGCAACTGAATCCACCGAATAATTCAAATCCGGTACACTTAAATGAAATCATACACACCCCTACATGCAACACTACTCTTAGGCCAATTTCTACCTCCATATGATAAAGTTCTTAGTATTACCCCCCATCCAGGGGCAATCCTACAAGGTAGGCCAAGTAGGCAGCTGCCTAGAGCGCCATCTGGGAAGGGGGCACCATCCTGGCCGCATGGGGCACCATCCTGGCCCTGCCGATGTTCCTCAGGCAGCGCCGCAGCTGCCTGCTTTTGGGCCCCGGCCTTGTGTGTTCCCACGCCACTTCTGGGCACGCGCGGAGGTTTTCGCGCAGGTGCAGTTGCTCCAGAGCTGAAGTTGAGCGCAGGAGCAACTGCACATCCGCGAAAACCTCAGCGCATGCCCAGTAGCTCCCTGCGCAGAAGCCTGTAAGCAAAGCACTCCCTATCGGGCAGGCAGGGAGTGCTTCCCTCTCCCTTTGTCTCCGCCCGCGCGTTTTGCGGGAAGGAGAAAAGAATCAGTGAAGGAAGTGTAAGTGAAGGAATGAATGAAGGGCTTTCCTCCTCCTCCTCTGTGACCTCTTCTCTCCCTCCTTCCTTTCTTCGGCTCTATTTCTGTCTAGACCTGAGGGGCCTGAGGCTATGAGGAGTTGTGGGAGTTGGAGTCCAAAACACCTAGAGGGAGGGAGGGCCCAAGTTTGCCCAGGCCGCGCTGCCTGTATTCGACCTCATTTGAACATTTTGGCTATTTTTCTATTTACATTTACATTGGGATCCTAATTTTGGACTTATGGGAGACTCCTATGAATTATGAGTCGGGTGGTAGGTAATATATTCTGATTTTGATGCATTTACATTGCATTTCTTGTTGATTATTATACAGTTCTGCTTAATATTGTCATACAATATAATAAAAATACAATATAACATTAGAATAATGATATATTTTATATTACATGTAATATTACAAACAATATTGCAGTATAGTGGTATTGTACAAAATAGTAATATATAATATTTTATTTTACTTTATTTTGGGTTGAGTTTTATAGGAGTAATGAAAATATTTAGTAGAGGATAATTTCATTTAAATAAATAATTTTATTTATTATTTTATAATAATAATATAATAGAATGTTATATTGTATTATAATGTCAATATATTATAATATAATTATATTGTAATGTAGTATAATATAATTATGATGTAATATAGTATGAGTATGGTATAATATATTGTATATACATTGATACAATATAATACTACTAATGGTATTGTGATATTATAACTGTATATTTGTTTTTTACATGGGGGGCAAAATAATGTTTTGAGGGGGGGCACCAAAATAATGTTCGCCTACCATTTAAAATTACCTTAGACCGCCCCTGCCCCCATCACCCATGTTTATGTGTTTTGTTGATTATGTTTTTCTCTAGAAATAACATGTCTTAAATTAGAATTCTGTTTCAATGATTATAGTCATGATAGTGAAACCTCCTTCCACATATTTGGCAGCTTTGCTCTACTATAAAAAAATAATTCCAAAGAAGGAAAAGGGACCTCAGGCTGAAGTTTGATTTATAGGGAAGAGGGGTGGTATTCATCAAGAAATAACCTTGCATTGCTCAAAATATCTCCTTTTCAACACACAAACTCTTTTTTAAAAACACCTTATTTTTATTTGAAATAGAAACATAAATAGCTAATACATGCTTTAGTAGTATGATCTTGACAGTCAACAGGATAGTTGTTGCCACCGAAAATGCCTCCTCCCCATATGTACAATTAATTGTTTCGATTCAATTGAAAATAAGGATCCTCTCTACAATCAACATTGTCATGAATGTTTTGATTGCTTCTTTATTTTATTCTACAGATTCTTGAAAGGTAGGGGCATGCCTGCTATCAATAGGATGATTATTAGTA
The DNA here is from genome assembly GCA_030556195.1 of Anolis apletophallus. NCBI lineage: Eukaryota > Metazoa > Chordata > Lepidosauria > Squamata > Anolidae > Anolis > Anolis apletophallus. The sequence continues at coordinate 1,104 of JARBWK010001296.1, read as the reverse complement.
TGGTTAGATGATGATGATGATAGTAAATAACAATAGCCATTGCCATCAACCAATCTTGGAAGGAAATTAGATTGAGGAATAGTGACCAGTAGGCCTGGTTAGGTTCGTCATTATCCTCTGAAAGTTGTTAGAAATTTATTTAAAAATTAAATTGAACCCATTATCAACCCGCAGCAAGCAACCCGGAAGTGACGTTTCAGAATCGAAGGCGCAGGTGCCATTGTAGTTTAGGATCGGAATGATTTCTGTCCTTCTCTTGCTGTCTTTCCCTCATTGGCTGCTGAACATCAGGTGGTAGCATGGAATCACCTGTTTCCCTCTAGCCAATGAGCGTAAAACACATCTAGCAGGGCGGGGTCAGGCATCCTTTAAAAAGTCGGAGCCCACGCGGCATGCCTCATTCAGTTTCGGTTTTCCAGCTGGGAAGGAAGGAAGAGGGGCGAGGAATAAAGTAGACACTGCAAGGGGAAAGGAAGGGGAAGAATAGGATAGATTAGATTAGATAGAGAAGGCAAGAGAGCTTTGTTGGGAATTAGGGTTGGGGGTTGCTGCTGCAAGCGAGCGAACCTGCGAGTGAGTGAGCGAGCGAGTTCCATTACTCCGGCAGCCAACCTTTTTGAAGTAGCCCTAGTGCTGCTAGCAGTTTTTCTAGCAGTTTTCCAGGCCTTTCTCTACTCTTCAGTGACTGCTAGGGTCTCTCCATAGAGTTCTGGGTATCGCAAAGCCCAAAACTCCTTCCAAACTTCTGGGAGTGGTCTTTGGCTCTTGTTTTCTAGCCTCTTTTCTACTCCTGTGTATGTTTTGCCAGTTTTAGCCCTCTTCAGGCTCTGCAAGGGTCTCCATAAAGTTCTGGGGATCGCAAAGCCCATTACTGGAGCTTGTGTTTTGCCATTTTTAGCCCTCTTCAGGGTCTGCAAGGAGGTTGGGGAGACCAAGCCGGTATTTTTCTGACAGGCACACAGAGGAAGGGACACTGGCCTGGTGGGGGTGACCCTCAAAGACAATGGGGACATTGCTGGGGGATTCCCCCAAAGATGTTAGAGGAGGAGGTTGGGGAGACTGGGCCAGTTTTCTCTGTCAGACACACAGGCAGAGGAAGGACAC
>JARBWK010001295.1:0-19970 GCA_030556195.1 Anolis apletophallus | reverse complement strand
AAAATGATTTTTATCCAAAAACCTGTGTTTCATTCAAAAAGTCACGGACTTATTGACCCGCCCGCGTATGTTCTTCTGTAGGTCTAGATGTAGTAGAGGAGCGTTTCTCAACCAGAGGATCAGGACCCCTGGGAGGGTTGTGAGGGGGGTTCAGAGGGGTCGCCAAAGGCCATCAGAAAACATATATTTCTGATGGTCTTAGAAAACCCGTTGGTAGAAAAGGCTGAAGATCTTTCCCTCTGTCCTTCCTTTTTGGAAACAGACGGCGAATCCTCCCACCAAAACCCCATATCCGCTGTGATTGGCTGGCCTCTTCGCTTGCCGCTCAGCCAACGGGAGGGCTGTTTTTGATACTCTAAGCAAGGAGGGGAGAGCTGGAGAGCTCAGCGCATGGTAGCATGCTGTGCATTTGTGCGCAAGGGAAAGTGTGCAAGGCTGGAGGGAGACTCATGCCAGCTATTTCCTTCAAGGCAGGGGGGTTCTGTGTCTCAGTGGTCTGTGGAAATCAGAGCTGAATCGATTGAAGGTACTGCAAATCCCATCATCCGTTGTCTATACTCCCCCAAACATATTGTTTTTGTGATTAATCACTACGCTTTCATTATGTTCGGTTTGTAACAATGAAAATACATCCTGCATATTAGATATTTGCATTAGAATTCATAGGAGTAGCAAATTTATTTATGAAGTAGCAACGAAAATATGGTTGGGGGTCACCACAACATGAGGAACCTTATTTAGGGGTCACGGCATTAGAAAGGTTGAGAACCACGGCATTAATACATATATCTTTCTGTTCAATTGCTATTAAATTTTAAAAAAATTAATTTCTAGGGGGGCGGTGAGTAAAAAAATTTCTGGATAGAGGGCTGCTGGCCTGCTGCCTGCAGGAACTTCTGCGCATGCGCAGAGATTTTCGCGCATGCGCATGCCCAGACGCTACTGCAGGCAGCAGCAGGGAGGTTTGCTTCAGCGGTCTGGCCGGCACTGATCCCTGCTGCTGCCTGCAGGATCTTCTGAGCATGCGCAGAGATTTTCGCGCATGCCCAGACGCTACTGCAGGCAGCAGGCCAGCAGCAGGGAGGTTTGCTTCGCAGTGCGGCTGGCGCCGATCCCTGCTGCTGCCTGCAGGAGCTTCTGAGCATGCGCAGAGATTTTCACGCATGCCCAGAACCGCGGGAGCTAAAGTTCAGCTCCGGGTTTCGGGCATGCGCGAAAATCTCACGCGCATGCTCAGAAGCTCCTGCAGGCAGCAGGCCAGCAGCAGGGAGGTCTGCTACGGCGGCGCGGGTGGCGTGGCGGCGCCCATCCAAGATGGCGCCCCACACGGCCACGTAGTTTGCTTACATGGACAGACCGCCCCTGCCTTCTGGTCAGTAGAGATCTTATGCAACTGACTCCCAGCCAGCTGTGTCACATTCCCGGTTTGCTCAGTTGCTTTGAGCAAATTGAATAAAATTTGGAAAAAGAGCAAAAAAATTGAGATTTCTTTTTCACCCCAAATGTTGCTCGTCCAAGTTTGTTACGTTTTTGGTCGTAATGATTGGAGAAGGGATCTCCCTTGAACTCTCCCAGTCCGGCTTTCTCAAGGCTTTGGCTATTTCAAGCAAATCCTTTAACTCCAGTCACACACTTGGCCCTTTTCCTTCTTGACTCGCTTATATATATATATATTTTATATCAGAGAACCCATCCAAATCGCCTTTGCCTCGAAACCCATGTATTTATAGAAAACGTGTGTAATGCAAGAGGCACTTGGTTAAAGAGAAACCCAATGAAAAGTTATTTCCATTCGACAAAAAACTGGCCGAAATGCTGAAGGCTGTCTTGGTCTCAATTGCTTGCTGGCTCCTCTGCTAGTGATTCTTTCCCAAAAAAAGAGAAAAAAAAATGAAGGATTACCAAAAAAAAAGAAAAAAAAAAGGAATGTAGAATGTTGCCACTTTCTCATTCTTTTGAAACGAACCAAAACAATTAGTATAGAGAGAAAATCCCCCCCCCTTTTTGTATTTCTGCTGGGATTGAAGAATAGGAATTCCATGGCTGGAGCTACGAAAGGTTGAACTCCAACATTGGGCCCATCTACGCCAGCGGTTCTCTACCTTTCTTATGCCGCGACCCCTTATGTTGTGGTGACCCCCAACCATAACATTATTTCCATTGCTATTTCATAACTTTGTAATTTTGCTACTGTTATGAATCATAATGTAAATATCATAAGCTGGATGTCTTTTCATTCACTGGACCAAATTTGGCACAAATACCTGATATGCCCAGATTTGAATACTGGTGGGTTGTGGGGGATGTGTGTGTTGATTTTGTCATTTAGTTGCTGGGATTTATAGTTCACCTACAGTCAAAGAGCATCCTGAACTCCACCAACAATGGAATTGAACCAAACTTGGCACACAGAACTCCCATGACCAACGGAAAATACTGGAAGGGTTTGGTGGGCATTGACCTTGAGTTTGGGAATTGTAGTTCACCTACATCCAGACAGCACTGTGGACTCAAACAATGATGGATCTGTACCAAACTTGGCACAAATCTTCAACATGCCCAAATGTGAACTCTGGTGGCAGGGCCGTACCCAGGATTTGGGGGGGGGGGGGGGCTAAATCTGAATGAGAGAGGATCTACCCTAGCAAACCTTTTGTATTGTTATCCCAATACCCCCATGCATATGGGATATATTAAATAGGGGTGGTTGATCCATCAAAAATTTGTTTCTAAACTCGCGTGGGGGGGAATTGTCATCGGCGGTTCGATATAGAAATTGTTCCGAAAAATTTCCGTAAAATTTCGTTATGGAAACGTAATTAATTAATGAAAATTCGTTATTATTTCCTGTTGGTTCTCAGCAGGGAAAGAGGTGGGGATGTCCTCCGCACCTCCTTCCCTGCTGTGCTGAGAACTAACGCACATCAGGCTTGACGCTGTGTAGGTCTTAGCAGGGAGGAGGAGCGTCCGCACTTCCTTCCCTGCTAAGATCTACAGCGCGTCAACGCACCTCCTTCTCTGCTAAGAACTAAAGCGCGTCAAGCCTCGACACGGTTTAGGTCTTAGCAGGGAAGGAGGAGCGTCCGCACCTCCTTCCCTGCTAAGACCTACAGCGCGTCACGCCTTGGCGCGGTTTAGTTCTTAGCAGGGAAGGAGGGACGAAGGGCATCCCCTCGTGTCCGCCTTCTCTGCTGAGAACTAACCCCGAGATTCAGAGGAATTTCCTTCTGTTCTCCAGGCTCTCCCTCCACTTGTGAGGGAGAGCCTGGGGAACAGGAGGAAAGCTCAGCCGGGCTGCTTCCAAAGCGCCCGCCTCAGCTCTCAGCTGGTGAGAGGAGAAAGGAGGGTGCTGCTGCCCTCCAGACTCCTCTCACGAGTTGAGAACTGAGGAGTGGGAAAAATGACCTAATAATGTGCCCTTTTAAAAAATGGCGATCCTGGGTTCAGTTTTGAAACTTCACTTCCGGGTTGGACGCCGAGGGTCGATATAGGGTAAAAAAAATTTCAAATACGAAATATTAACGGGTTTCAAAGTATTTAAATTGGAGATATCCACCCCTAATATTGAGCATGGTGATCAGATCATGATAGGAATAAACATAACAGTTGAAATAATAAATGTTATTTATTTACTTTCCAAGAAAGAACGATATCATCCTCATCTGAAAAAATAATACTACTTTTAGTACTATAAATGTAATAAATCTGTTACTGCAAACATTGTATTGTTTATTGAGTTGCTGGGAGTTTTCCAAGCTGTATGGCCATGTTTCAGAAGTATTCTCTCCTGATGTTTCGCCCACATCTGTGGCAGGCATCCTCAGAGCTTTGAGGTCTGTTGGAAACTAGGACAAGTGAGGTTTATATATCTGTGTAAGTCCAGGGTGGAGGAAAGAACTCTTGTCAGTTGGAGGCAACTGTGAATGTTGCAATTATCCACCTTGATTGGCATTGAATGTCCTTGCAGCTCAAGGCCTGACAGCTTAATGCCTGGGGGAATCTTTTTGTTAGGAGGTGTTAGCAGGCCTTGATTGCTTCATGTCTGAAATTCCTGATTGCTGTTCTTCATTTACTGTCCAGATTTTAGGGGTTTTTTTAAATACTGGTAGTCAGATTTTGTTCATTTTCATGGTTTCCTGCTTTCCATTTAAAATTGTCCACATGCTTGTGGATTTCAATAGCTTCTCTGTCTAGTCTCACAGCAGCAACCCAGTGATAATAACAATAATAATAATAATACAGGGCATTGAACCGAGCCAATGCTGGATCTGGACCACACTTGGCACATTGAGCCAATGTGCCCAACAGTGCATACAGGCAGGAATTGGGGAATGATTGCCCTTTTCAAATGGACCACCCTGAGAATTGGGGCGGGGGGGGGGGGTGAAGCCCCCCGGGTACATGCCTGCCTGGTGGAGTTTGGGGAATTCCCTTGACATTTGGGAATTTTAGTTGCTGGGATTTATAGCTCACCTGCAATCAAAGAGCATTCTGAACCCACCAACATTGGGCCAAACTTCCCAAACAGAAGCCCCCTGCCTTGAAGGGAATCGCTGGCACATGTCTCCCTCCAGCCTCGCACACTCTCCCTTGCCCGCACATGCGCACCATGCTGCCATGTGCCGAGCACGCCTGTTCTCCCTGGCTTGCTTGGAGTCTTAGAAACAACCCTCCCCTTGGCTGAGAGGCTGGCCAATCACAGCAGAGGAAGGCTTTTGGTGGGAGGATCAGCCATCTGTTTCCAAAAAGGAAGACAAGAACAGGCGTAGAGATCTCCAGCCTTCTCTGCCAAACTATATGTTTTCCAATGGTCTTTGGCGACCCCTCTGAAACCCCCATGTGAACCCCCCCCGGACCCGACCCTTAAGTTCAGAAACACTGATCTACGCTATAGAAATAATGCAGTTTGACATCACTTTAAATGCTATGGAATTATGGAAGTTGTAGTTTGACTCTTTAGCCTTCTCTGCCAAAGAGTGTAGAGTGGCAATCTACAAATCCCACCATTCCATAGCATTGAAATATTACATTTAAACAGGGATCAAACTGCATCAATTGAACAATGTCGATGCAGTGCTTGTTGTGGTTGACTGACTTCAAGTCAACTTTGAGATACGCAACACTTCCAAATCAATCTAGCCTTAAAGTATGGAGGAAAGTGTTGTGATTGAGCCTCCAGCTGCTACTGATAGTAGTGATTCAGAAGACTCTGATGGCTCAGCATCTGGGGAGAGTATGGAACTGGGAGGGGCTGTTTGTAACAGGAGTACTGGTGTTTGAAGAAAAAGGCTTACTCGTAAGTCAAGTGAAGAGGATCATGTGCAACTCAAGAGAGTCAAGCAAATAATTAAATCACCTACAGACTCTGAGACATTTGAGGGATTCTCTGGGAATGATGGGAGTCAGAGTACAGAGGACATTTCTACTGAAATGGATTGGACTCAAATAAGAGAAATTCACAAGTTCAGACACCTGGGTAGGATTCACTGATGATCAGGATTGGCCCTCAGAGTCCCCAGACAATGGGTGGGATGTTCTAAGTCTTAGCCACAGGTGGAAATCTTGGAGGGTCAAAGGGCAGCAGCTGCTGGGGGAGTAATACCTGAGGATGATGATAGGGCGTCGACCTCATCAAGTGGATCTGACTTGTAGTGAGCTTAAAAGGTGGGCATTTTGGGACTAACCTCTGTGGCTAGCAAGGAGTTGCCTTTGGATCCTAGGACTCTTGCATCTTGTATCCTGTCATCTTGCATCTTGAAGCCTTGTTTCCAGACTGATTCTGCTGCTTCCTGTGGTGGGGTTTGAACTCCGATGGATTGCTCCCCAGTTGGACTGTGGGTTGTGTCTTCGCTTCTACGCCTATCTCCTCTCCTTGACCTTGGCCTGGCTCCTGGATTACGTCTCTCCTATGCCCCTTTGGATACCTTCTTGGACAACCCTTTGATGACTTCAATGCTGATGACCTTGGATTGATTCGGACGATGACATCTTCCCTGCTGCCCTCAGCGTGCCTTCCTCTGTTTGTTTTGCTTTGATTTTGCTAAAGAGTTTTTGGCGTTTTGAATGCAGGCTGTTTGTTTCCATGCCGATTAAGGCTTCCTTTTGTTAGCGTTTTCACTGACCATTAAGTGCTTTTGTTTTACAAATACTTATCTCCAGAGACTCTGTGAATATTAAAACAAACTATTTACACTTCAATTGGGTTTGGCTCTCTGAACTGGCATCTGCTGCGACAGAAAGGAGTTGGATTCATCTCCATTTGCTTATCCCCAAAGCCATCAAAGAATTCCAAAGTGAACTATATTATAAATACATTGTGGAAAGTGTAACAAAGAGCGCAAAATACTCGGGTTTTCTTCTCCGAAATGAGGCAGGAATAGGTGTAGAAGTCTCATGTTGGGAAAATGGATCTCGAGTCAATGGAACTGTAATCTTTTCTTCAGCAAAGAGTTATAGGCATCCTCGATGCGGTTATTAGATTTGTCATCAACTCGATGACCACATTTTCCATTCTCTCCTCCCAAGTAATTTAACAGAATCTCCACCAGGCCCTGAGGGATCCTATAACCCATGATTTAATTCCATAGGACATATGATAACCTTCCAAACCGTTGTAATGGCTTCACCGTGCCAAGAAATATAGATCAAGCCCACACTACTTTTCCCACATCTCCAGCACCCATTGCTCATTCACTGGGAAATCTGTCGTTTCTCCACCATCGATGAATGGGACGTAATGTGATATATCCAACCATTTCCCTCTTCAACCGAAAGAGTGCAAACGTCTCTCCATATTCTTGGCTAATTTCATTCTCAATGGAATGGTTTTGTGAACTGGTTTCATTGTAATTGTAGCAATACTTGTATATCATTCCATTTTAATGTTTTCTCTTTGTATGCTTTTAATTGTGTTGCAATTTAAGTGTGAGTTGTGTTGGGTCTCAATTCTAAGAAACAGGGTTACTATTCTTATTCTATTGACACAAAAACACAGTATGACACAAGAAATGAGATATATATGCATTATTATTATTATTATTCCTGAATTATCTTTAAACAACAACAGCACTGAAGATTTTTTTTAAAAAAATTGTCCCCCAGTTAAATTATATCTTTTTATTTCATATCAATAACATTGCAGAAATAAGTGTAAAACTGATAAAATAGAGGAAGCAGAAGTGGCTAAATAATTTTTATCAAAAATGGGCACTGGGAATGTGGTGCAGCTGGCTAAGTGTCAGCTGCATAAGATCTCTCTAACCAGTAGGTCATGAGTTCGAGGCCTGCCTGGGTCGAGGTGGGTGCTCAATCTTTAAGTGTAGCCTGCTGTCAACCTTTGCAGCCCGAAAGACAGTTGCATCTGTCAAGTAGGAGATTAAGGTACCACATTAAGTGGGGAGGCAAATTTTGACTGAATTATGAGGCCAGTAAAGAACTCCAGGAAAGCGGAGGAATGTGGTAAGGAACAACAAGGGACGCTGAGAGATGAGGAGTGCGTCAGCTCCCCCTGGTGGTCAGAGTTTGCCTCTGTTCGTATATATGTTGTGTATGTGGAAACGGCAGGGACTGTCTGCTAAGTATGTGTAACTGTAATCCGCTCCGAGTCCCCTTCGGGGTGAGAAGAGCAGAATATAAATAAAGTAAATAAATCTATATATATAAAATGAGAGTGGTCGTGGGATGACTGGTATAGACGGCAAAACTATTGCCCCCTCAGGCACAAAACCCACCAAATACATTTCTCCATACCACTAGGTACCTATAGGGCACAACAAACCCACCTTCCTACCTTCCAACCCCCCCAAAATCAGCCCCCAAAACCTGCCCATTGGCTCCCGTTCTGCGCTGCCCACGAGCGCGGAACAGAGGGAGAGCCATCGCGCAGGCGCACTCCAACCCCCCCCACACAAAGCAAGACAGAGGGAGAGCAAACACACATGCACACTGCGCACTCCGACGCCCCCACACACACACCCCAACCCATCCCGTCCCCCTCTCTCCCCACACACCGGCAACTTCACCGCCGCACCGGCGGCCCCCAACCCGCCTCCTCCGCAGCCTCACGGAGGCGGGTCGCGCGCCCGATGCCATTCCCGCCTACTCCGCTGGCTTCTCGCCCTCTTTCCCCACTTCCCTGCTGCTCCTGGCGAGGAGGAGGCGGCGCAGGAAAGTGCAGCGAGGGAACGGCGATCGCTCCCCTCTCCTACTCCTCCTTACCGGCCGTGATTGCCAGGGCCTTCCTCGCTCCGGCCGGTTCATTCTTCATCCCGGCAGAGGAGGGGAGGGTTGCCCTCTTCGCGGCCACCTCTCTCTCCTCCTCTCCCCTGCCCTCCTACCTTAAATCAGGGAGGGCGGCAGGGCGAAGAGGAGAGGTGCCCGGGGAAAAGGGCAACCTCCCCCTCTGCCGGGATACACAAAGAACCGGCCGGAGCAAGGAAGGCCCTGGCAACCACGAAGCCACCAAGGAGGGAGGAGAAGAGGGAGCGATCATCCCTCCCCCTCGCTGCACTTTCCAGCGCCTCCACCTCCTTGCCAGCTCCGTGATCGCCAGGCCTCCCTGCCTCCGGCCGGTTCGTGCTGCACCCCAGCCAAGGAGGGGGGATGTTGCCCTTTTCCCGGTCATCTCTTTCTCCTCCTCTCCCTGCCCTCCTGCCTTAAATCAAAGGAGGACGGCAGGGCGAAGAGGGGAGAGAGGTGCCCGGGAAAAGGACAACACCCCCCCCCCCTCTGCCGGGATACAGAAAGAACCGGCCGGAGGAGAAGGCCTGGCGATCACGGAGCTGGCAGGGAGGAGGAGGCGCGAGAACTGATCGCTCCCTCTCCTCTCCTCCTTGCCACATACATACAAAAACACACACATACCCACACATACATACACACACATACATGCACAAACACACACATACATACACACATACACACACATACATACACATACATACACAGACACATACATACACACACATACATACACAGGCACACACATACATGCACACACATACATTCACACACATACATACAAAGACACACATACAAACCCACACACACATACAAAGACACACACATACATACCCACACATACATACACAGACACACACACACACACACATACACACACATACATACACACACATACATACACAGACACACACATACATACACACACATACATACACACACACACACATACATACACACACATACATACACACACACACACATACATACACACACATACATACACACACACACACATACATACACACACATACATACACACACACACACACACACACACACACACATACACAGACACACACATACATACACACACATACATACACACACACACACATACATACACACACATACACACACATACACAGACACACACATACATACACACATATACAAACACAAACACACACATACACACACACACATATACAAACACACACACATACATACACAATCACATACATTAACACACATACATACAAAAACACACACATACATACCCACACATACATACACACACACACATATACAGACACACACACATACATACATTCACACACATACATACAAAGACACACATACAAACCCACACACACATACAAAGACACACACATACATACCCACACATACATACACACACACACACATATACAGACAGACACACATACATACATTCACACACATACATACAAAGACACACATACAAACCCACACACACATACAAAGACACACACATACATACCCACACATACATACACACACACACATATACAGACAGACACACATACATACATTCACACACATACATACAAAGACACACATACAAACCCACACACACATACAAAGACACACACATACATACCCACACATACATACAAAGACACACATACACACACACACACATATACCTACACATACATACACATACATACACACACACATACATACACAAACACATATACATACACAAACATACATATACATACACAAACATACACATACATACACAAACACATCCATACACACACACATACATACACAAACACATATACATACTCAGACACATACATACACACACACACAAACATACACACACAAACACATATACATACTCAGACACACACACATACATACACACGCACATACACACTCACATCTCCTAAATAGGGCACAGCAACGCGTGCCGGGATCAGCTAGTATATAAATAAATAGGTTTCTAATTTGATAACACCAGATAAATTGCTAATAGCAAAAAACTGAAAAGAAAAAAAAGGAAATTCAATTAGAACAATGGTATAGGAAAATTTGGAATATAGCTATTAATGATAATAATAATTAGTGATATCGAACTTATTTATTTATTTATTTATTCTTTCGGCTTCTAGACTGCTCCCTCTAGAAGCTCGGAGACGATTTACAACAGGTAAAAAACAGGCGTAGAACTGACATTATAGAACAACGATTGTAAAAGCAGATAAGCAATGATTTAATCTAAAACATTACTAGCGCTAAAATAATTCTAAAAGTAAGCTAAACTACATAGAAAGCATAACAGTTACTCAACTGGAAAAGCCAGGCAAAAAAAGGCCGTCTTGCAGGCTCGGCGAAAAGAGGACAGTTCCCTGATACCTCTGACTTCCTCAGGTAGGGCATTCCATAAGGTTGGTGCCACCACCGAGAATGCTCTTTGTCTTGTTGAGGACAGGTGGAGTTACCGGATGGAGGGGACTTCATTAACTTCATTAATTCTACAGTGTAAATTCACCTCAAGTTAACGCAAATATTCCTCTTGCCATCATTTTCACAGTCTCACTGTATGATGCCTTAAACATTAGTAAACTTGAAGGAAAAATGCATTTGGAGAAAAATAATTCTTATAGGGGCAATGCCTTCATCTTTGGTGGTAATCCTTGCTTAGCTTGAAATAGGAATTGAGGGAGACAAGTGAAGCAAGAACAAGAGAAGGCGGGGATATGCAATGTTTGGCAGAGAAGCTTTGGAGACGGGAAAGCCAGGGACACAGACGGTTGGTTGGTGAGAAATATCCCTTGGTCTCCTTCCTGCTTGTAAATCCATCACTGTGGCCACTCAGTGATGACAACGAGGACGGCTGCGATGGGTGAGTTCAACAACCCCAAACATGAAATGTTTCAGTAATGCCTGGAATTTGGCAGCTGCTCCTCCATCGTGGGGAGATTAGGCACCGAGGAGGGAAACCACAGCTATCTCATTGTGGCCAGCTGTGCATTGTGTGCTGCTGTTGCCTCTTTCTCTGTCCATCTTACTCATCATTATCATCATCTCACCTTTTTTCCAAGGCTGAGGACTTTATTGCACGAGCTCACCATTCAATGTAAATCCGACTACAAGAGTTGATCTAAAGCGGGCCTGTCCAACAGACGGCCCGCGGGCCGTGCACGGCCCCACAGCCCTTTCCTTCGGCCCCCCCCAAGCTTTTTAATAAAAAATAAAAATAAGAAAATAAAATAAAATAATAATAATAAAAAAAAATTACCCACTTCCGGGTTCTGGAGCAAGTCTCGCGAGACTATGCCAGCCACACGGATTTCGCTCGCAAACGCTGGCGTGATCTCGTGTTGCGAGCGAAATCCCGTGTGGCTGGCGTAGTCTCGCGAGACTTGCTCTGGTTGCTGAAATCTCGGCTACAGAATCCCTGCGGCCCACACAGACGCGATTAGACCTTCTTCGGCTCCTGGCTTGTTCAGTTGTCGCGTCTCTTGTAGTCTGGCTACTGGAAGGTAGGCTGAAGCAGGGGGCTGTTTTGCTGGGGTGGGCTCCTTTCTTCCTTTCTTCCTTGCTTTAATTCTTGCTTTTATGTTATTTATTTATATTTATTTCCCTCCCATATATATTCCCTTCTTCCACCCATCTCTCTTTGTGTGTTTCTGTTATTTATTAATATTTATTTCCCTCCCATATATATTCCCTTCCTCCATCCATATTTCTTTGGAGCCGGGGGCGGAACCGGGGAGGGGGCGGAGCCAGGGAGGGGGTGGGGGCGGAGCAGGGGGCAGAGGCAGACCCTTAGGCCCCCAGGTGATCAGTGACCGGAATTCCGGCCCCTGGTCCGGTAGAAGTTGGACAGCCCTGATCTAAAGAGTTCTTTTTGGCTACCTGGTTGACTATTGTCTGGGCAAAATGGTGGGCTAAGGTTGCATCTACACCAGGTGCAAAACAATAGGAGGACAAAAGCTTGCCCATATCTGCTCTAAAGTTATGAATATGCTTTTGAAGGCATCTGTCCATGGGTGGATGTCTGGTTATACATTTGTATGACAAGCTCAACTTCATGCCCATTACCATCTAGGACAGTGGATCCCAAACTTTGGACTTCTAGGTATTTTGGACCTTAGTACTCGGGGGGGGGGGGATTTTTTTTTTTTAGTATATCAAATACTTACAAAAAAATTTACAAAAAGTTCTAAAATGTAACTTAAGTACTAACGAAATTCTAAAGTGGTTCTAAAGTCAAAAACAGTCAAAAATCAATGGGGGAACATTCCCCTTCGCCTCTGCAGTGCAATTAAGTGGAGCTGTACATGTATAACATAAATATAAGAGGTAGTAGCTACTTGCTCTCAGGACAATTGTGAAAGTGAAGTACGATTCCCCCCCTTATTATTTCCCCTTTCCCTCCTTTCTTCCTTCTCTACCCTCTTCTTTCATTCCTTCCTTTGCTCTTTGGTTCCCCATCCCTTCTTTTCTCTTTCCTTCCTTCCCTCCCCCTTCTCTACTTCTTCCTTTGTCTCCTTCCTTCCTTTGTTCACGTTTTATTTCCCTAATAGCAATTAAACAGAAAGATATATGTATAATATATAGACTTTCTGCTGTGCTTTCTGCAACCGAACTTGCCTATCTCAGATTGGCCTCTTTAGTCATCAGCGCGCTTGTAAAAAGCGTGGGATGAGTCCTTCCTGAATCTTCGTTCGTGAAGTAATGCCGAGAGAGAGATATGTATTAATGCAGTGGTTCCTCATGTTGTGGTGACCCCCATCCATATTTTCGTTGCTACTTCATAATTTTGTTACTCTTATGAATTCTAATGCAAATATCTAATATGCAGGATGTATTTTCATTGTTACAAATTGACCAAAGTTAAAGCATAGGGATTAATCACAAAAACAATATGTTTGGGGAGGATGGACAATGGATGATGGGATTTGCAGTACCTTCGACCAATTCAGCTCTGACTTCCACAGCTGAGACCCCATGAATGACAGACCTGGACTAAACTTGGCACACAGAACCCCATGACCCACAGAAAATACTGGAGGGGTTTGGGAGGAATTGACAGTGATTTAGGGAGATAACTCTGAACCCAAACAATCCTGGATCAGGACCAAACTTGGCATGAATACTCAATATGCCCAAATGTGAACGCAGATGGAGTTTGGGGAAAATAGACCTTGACATTTGGGAGTTGTAGTTGCTGGGATTTATAGTTCACCTTCAATCAAAGAGCATTCTGAACTCCACCAATGACAGAATTGGGCCAAACTGGGATCCCCCCCGCGCTCTCCGGCGCCCTCGCTCACCCCCCTCGCTTCTCTCTAGCCCCGGTGCATGCATCGAGGCTAGAGAGAGGCGAGGAGAAGCGATGGCCCCTTTCAGCTAAAATATAAGCCGACCCAAGCCTGGGTCGCTTATATTTTAGCTGGAAAAAAAAGGCCCCCCTCTGCTTCTCTCTAGCCTTAATCCATGGATCGAGGCTAGAGAGAAGAGGCGAGGAGCGATGGCCCCTTTCCAGCTAAAATATAAGCCGACCCAAGCCTGGGTCGGCATATTTTAGCTGGAAAGGCACCCGCGCCTCTCCGCCTCTCTCTAGCCTGGATCCAGGCTAGAGAGAAGCAGAGAAGTGCGCGCGGAGGCTTTCCAGCTAAAATATAAGCCGACCCAAGCCTGGGTCGGCTTATATTTTAGCTGGAAAAGCGCCCCTCGCGCCTCTCCGCCTCTCTCTGCCTGGATCTCTGGCCCCTTTCAGCTAAAATATAAGGACCCAGCCTGGGTCTATTTTAGCTGGAAAAGAGCCCCGCGCCCTCTGCTTCTCTCTAGCCTGGATCCAGGCTAGAGAGAGGCGGAAAGGCGCGGGCGCCTTTCCAGCTAAAATATAAAGCCGACCCAGGCTTGGGTCGGCTTATATTTTAGCTGGAAAGGGGCCATCGCTCCCCCCCTCGCCTCTCTCTAGCCTTGATCCATGGATCAAGGCTAGAGAGAAGCAGAGGGGCGCGGGGGCGGGGGCCTTTCTCCTCCTCTCTCGCCAATGACAGGCTGGCGAGAGAGAGGAGGAGGCCTCGCTCACCCCCCTCGCCTCTCTCTGGCCCCGATCCTGAGGGAGCGAGGGCCCAAGTTTGCCCAGGCTGAGAGGAAAAGGAAGAGGCCTGAGGCTGTGAGGAATGGTGGGAGTTGAAGTCCAAAAAACGTACCTGGAGGGCTGAAGCTGGCCCCTGCGATGGGAGAAGGCAGAGCAACAGGGAAGAGAAGGGGGGGGAGAAGCCTGGAGGACTACAGTTTCCAGGATGCATTGCCTAGCAGCAGCGTCACTTCCAGTTCCCCATAGAAATGCGGGAAAAAGAAGAAGCAATGAAGGCGGGAAGGAAATGAGCGGGAGAAGACAGGGAGAAGTGAGTACTACAATAATTAATTAATTAATACTTAAGAATTTCTAACGAACTTAACGCATATTGTTGACCTGAAGGACCGTAAAAGGAAGTCTACTTCCTGGTTCGTGGCAGCGATCCGTAAAACCTCAAAAGTCCCATTTCATACGAATCTCTTACGAATCCTTTTAATTTCCGTTTCATTTTTCTCATGCCTAGTAACCAGAGGAGGGTGCCAGGCTGCCCCCTCCACCCTCTCTCGCCATCCGACACGCGGGTTGGAGCGCCCGTTAGTTTCTGGTCTGGCATTGCCTTCCTTCCCCCCCTGCGAGCTCACAATCCAACCCCGTGTTCCCCTTAACACGGGTTGGATTCTGAGCTCGCAAGGCCAAAGGGTGGCATCGCTGCCTCCCTTCCCCCTTGCGAGCTCACAATCCAACCCGTGTTCCCCTTAACACGGGTTGGATTGCTTCTTTCTTAGCAGGGAAAAGCTATTCACTCCTCCGTCCCCGTCCCCCCGCAAGAACAGAGGCGTCCCAGATTAAATATAATCTGGGACACCTCTGTTCTTGTGTGTGTGTGTGTGTGTGTGTGTGCGGGGGAAGGAATGGAGGAGTGAATGGCAACAAGCCATTCACTCTTCCATCCCCCCCCCCGGAAGAACAGAGGCATCCCGGATTAAATATAATCCGGGACGCCTCTGTTCTTGTGGGTGGGGTGGGGGGGGGGGAGGAACGGAGGAGTGAATTGCAACAAGCTATTCTCTCCTCTGTTCCTCCCCCAGAACAGAGGCGTCCGGATTAAATATAATCGGGACGCCTCTGTTCTTGCGGGGGATGGGGGAGTGAATGGCAACAAGCCATCCATTCACTCCTCCGTTCCTCCCCCCCCCCCGCAAGAACATTTAACCGGGGATGCCTCTGCTCTTGGGGGGGGGGGAGGTACAGAAGAGGGGAGGGCTCCCTCCAGTTGGTATAAGGAATAATAACAAAAATTCGTTATTAATAATGTTTTAATCATGAAATTGATTTAATATTTTTCGGATTAATTTCTATAACGAACCAAAAACTGAATTCCCCGCCCAACCGAGTTTAGAATCAAATTTTATGGATCAGCCACCCCTAGTAAATATCTGATATGCAGGATATATTTTCATGGTTGCAAATTGAGCATAATTAAAGCATAGTGGTTAATCAGTAGGCTGTTAGAGTCCAAAATGCCTGGTGGACCAAAGTTGGTCCATGCCTGATCTACAATGTAGATCAGGCATATAGAGCATTGAGCCATGGCAGTTCAAGTGCTGTCAGGTCCCCCAAAACAGCACCACAAAATTAGAGGTCCAAACGTCCCCTCATTTTGAAACATAAGCCTTTAAAAAAGATATTAAACTGCATGTTTTTTGAGGCAAAGAAAGAAATGGATGAAATGACTCATGGTTCCTTTGAGAACATTTTTTAAAAGCCCGATCCTATTGCTTAGGGATGGGGGCAACTCTGTTCCTGCTCTGTGTCACGTCTGACCTTCGGTTCCCCCGATTCTGTTCTGGTTTTATATTCATCTGGGTTTTTTTAAAAAATCACTTTGAAATATGGGTTTTGATATGTTTATCTGCTGAGAATGTATTTTAGTTCCAAGGCATCAAAGCTGGGCTGGATTCATAGTAAAAACTACAGGCCAGAATCCAACTCAGTGCATCTGGTGATGGAAACAAAACAAAAATAACCCCTCCATCAATGTATCCCAGTTCTGCTTCTCAAATGCATCCTCAAGTATGCTGAATTGATGGATGGTAAATATATTCTGGGATCTAAATATCATAAATGAGCCAGATTCTGTCACATCTTGGAAGCTAAGCACAGTCAATCCTGGTTAGGATATAAGAGATAACCAAGAAACAAAAAGTTCTTTGTCCTGTTGCGAAAAGCAGGCAGCAACTTCCATCGCTTGCTTCTCATCCAACCTGTTTTTGGACATCAATAGGAATAGGAAGAAATGCCATGGGTCTTGGCAGAAAATTGAATTTTCACACTTCTCGAGACTTGTTGGGAGCAAATCCTCCCTTCCTCTTGAGTGTGTGCAAGGCTTAGAAAGTGTTTCTGAGCAATCAAATGCTCACTTTTGAAAAGCAAAATGGAAAAGGTGTGCAGGTAGATGATTAAACCAAACACAATACACAGGGATGTGTTTTAGTCGATGAGGAAATGCGATAAGCCACACAAATCCTCTCCCCTTTATTGTTTAATATCTATATGCGTCCACTTGCCCGGCGGGTCCGCGATTTTGGTCTGGAGTGTCATCAGTACGCTGATGACACCCAGCTGGTGCTGAGAATGGATGGCAGGCCCGACACATCACCCGCTTGTTTCCATCAATGCCTTGAAGCCGTGACTGGATGGCTGCGTACCGGCCGGTTGAAGGCGAACCCATCAAAGACGGAGATCCTATGGCTGGGTCATCCTGGTTTTGGTGAGTGCCAGTTGCCTACGGGTTAAGATCGTCGTCCTTGGTAAAAAGCCTGGGGGTCCAATTGGACCCACTGCTATCGATGGAGACCCAGGTCTCCACGGTTAGCAGGTCTGCATTTTTTCATCTTCGACAGGCTAGGCGACTGGCTCCTTACATATCCAGGAATGACCTAGCTACGGTGATCCAGGCGACGGTCATCGCGAGGCTAGACTACTGTAACGCCCTCTACATTGGGCTTCCCTTGTTGACAATCCGGAAACGTAAGCTGGTGCAAAATGCTGCTGCTCGATTGCTGGTGGGAGCATCGGCAAGAGAGCATATTACACCAATTTTAGAGCAATTGCACTGGCTACCAGTAGAGTACCGGATTGTCTTCAAGGTGCTGGTTTTGACCTTCAAGGCCTTGTATGGTCTAGGGCCAGTGTACCTGAGGGACCGCTCACCCCATACGTTCCCCCGAGATCATTGTGATCAGAAGAACAAAACTTCTGCTGATTCCATCTGCCCGTTCCTGCTGTCTTTCAATAACAAGACAAAGAGTCTTCTCCGTGGTGGCGCCAACTCTATGGAATGAGTTACCAGATGGAGCTCACACTATTACAGAGTTGGCCGCTTTCTGGAAGGCCTGCAAGACGCTCCTCTTTAAGCAGGACTTCAATCTAAGCACCTCCTGATAATTACTATCCATATCCTTGTGTTTTATGCTATTAAATGGTTTTATGCATGTTTTATAGTTTTATGTAAACCGCCCCGAGCCTGCAGGGAGGAGCGGTATATAAAAGCGAATAATAAATAAATGAATAAATAAATAATTCAGACTAAGGAGGGAAAATATGTCTGGGAAGGGGAAAAATCTATCTATTTATGTATATAATAAAAGTCAGTGTTTGCAACGGGAGGTGCGGAGGAATATGTGGCAGCTTTTCGATTGGTTGCCACTGTGGGATTATGTGCATAAAGGACTCTCATTGGCCAGCCACAAAACTCCAAAACTCTAAGGCACCAGAAAGTTTTTCCGTTGGAAATGGAATGTTCATTTCCTAATAGGATTTCACTACAGAGAGAGAGTTTCCTGATGTACTGAGAGCACTACTAGCATTACAAGCTAGGCCCAAAAATAGACATACATCCTTCCAGCCAAAGGTGAAAACACCACTTTTCCCAACAGGCCTCAGCCTAAATTGACAGTAAGGCTTCCTAGGCCTCAGCCTGAATTGACAGTAAGGCTTCCTAGGCCACAGCCTGCATTGACAGTAAGGTTTCCTAGGCCTCAGCCTAAATTGACAGTACGGCTTCCTAGGCCTCAGCCTAAATTGACAGTAAGGCTTCCTAGGCCTCAGCCTATATTAACAGTAAGGCTCCCTAGGCCTCAGCCTGCATTGACAGTAAGGCTTCCTAGGCTTCAGCCTGAATGGACAGTAAGGCTTCCTAGGCTTCAGCCTGAATTGACAGTAAGGGTTCCTACGCCTCAGCCTGAATGGACATTAAAGCTTCCTAGACCTCAGCCTGAATTGACAGTAAGGCTTCCTAGACCTCAGCCTGAATGGACAGTAAGGCTTCCTAGACCTCAGCCTGCATTGACAGTACGGCTTCCTAGACCTCAGCCTGCATTGACAGTAAGGCTTCCTAGACCTCAGCCTGCATTGACAGTAAGGCTTCCTAGACCTCAGCCTGCATTGACAGTAAGGCTTCCTATGCCTCAGCCTCAATTGATAGTAAGGTTTCCTAGGCCTTAGCCTGCATTGACAGTAAGGCTTCCTATGCCTCAGCCTGCATTGGCAGTAAGGGTTCCTAGGCCTCAGCCTGAATGGACAGTACGCCTTCCTAGGCCTCAGCCTGAATGGACATTAAGGCTTCCTAGGCCTCAGCCTGAATGGACATTAAGGCTTCCTAGGCCTCAGCCCATTTCAAAGAACCCGGGCACCACCGGGTCCCAAAGCTAGTATGAAATATAGCAGACAAAAGGAGAGGAAGACAATGTAGGTGGGATGGAGGAGTCCAAGCAATTCAACAGGAAGGATTTTCCTGTCCCAAGCGTCTAGGTAAATAATTGAAACATGATCTGATTCTCCCTTTTTCATATAAGACCTGTCTGTTGGAAGAAACATGTTATCACTTTTTCGGACAGCTGGGAATTTGGCCAGGGACGGATACCTGCAAAAGAGCACAGGTGTTTTCATGCCGCCCTTGAACAAATCCCTTTTTTGGAAAGCATTCGGTATTGGTTACTCTGTGGCCGAAACCCATCCCAAAAAGCGATTAGAGCTTTGGCTAAGGCTCTGGAATGGTCCATCTTGCTCGCCGTCAGTGTCTGGCAACAATTTTTTCTCCAATTTATTACAGCACTACTGGATTTCCCCCGGGTCAGATGTGGTTCACTGGCTTAACGTTAATTCGATCAGGATTGTTTTTGGGGAAAGAAAACACAAAGGCTGAGGAGGAGGAGATGGAAAAACTCATGTATCGTTTGAGAAGAGTCGAGCCCAGGCATGGGCCAACTTTGGCCCTCCGGGTGTTTTGGACTCCAACTCCCACAATTCCTAACAGTAGGCTGTTAGGAATTGTGGGAGTTGAAGTCCAAAACGCCTGGAGGGCCGAGGTTAGCCCATGCTTGGGCTAACAACTCTATTTAAGTTTTGGATTACGTTTTATTAACATTTCTAGACCAGTGTTTTTCAACCTTTTTTGAGCCGCGGCATTTTTACATTTACGAAATCCTGGGCACACCACCAACCAAAATGACACAAAATGACACTCAACATTGACACCACCAACCGCAATGACACAAAAATGACACTCTAACACAGTAACACATATAGTTAATATGTTTTTTAATGTATTTATACACTCAGTGTGAAACCTGGGCCT
>JARBWK010001294.1:0-19982 GCA_030556195.1 Anolis apletophallus | reverse complement strand
GCACCCATCTTGCAGAAAGCTTTCTCATACCCAAGCGATCATTTAAAATTGAAACCACTGAGCCATGTGAGATGCCTGTGGCTTCCACAATCTCTCTCACTTTCAATCTCCGATCGGCCAACACCATATCGTGAATTTTTCAATTGTTTGGTGTAGAGACCTCAACTGGGCCCAGAACGTTGGCATCTTCCGTGCTTGTACGGCCACAACGAAATTCAGTGAACCACTTTTTACCATTGAAATTGATGGTGCAGAGTCCCCATAGTATTTATCAAGCTTAACCTTGCTTTGAGTGATGGTTTTTTTTTCACCAAAAAAATGCTTAATGAGCACACAAAATTCACTTTTCCATTTCCTCCTCAAATCATGCGATAGGTAGTCTGCTATCAATAGCTGACAAACACAAACTAAATAACGCAGCTTGTTCAAATTTTGACAGGAGTCAACTGACAGATGCCTATTGACAGGAGCAGTGTTGCCCTTTCAGTTAAGAGGCGGAAATTCAAAAGGCATGGACTTATTGACCCACCCTCATACACACATGTACACAATGTACTAAAGGCATGTCAGGCAGTGTTTTGGAGTTTTCTTCCATTTTCCCTTTTTCCTTGTTGGTGGCTTTTTGATTCAGAAAGGGCATATTGCCAAGAACACGCTAAGCCCTGCAAACAGAAAGGCAGTAAGTTGGAAATGTGCTGTGCTTGGTGATCTTTAATACAAATTGTTCAGCTGAACAGCCCACTCTCCGTGAGATAGGAAGTAGTCATGCCTTCATTTCAAGACAAATAATTGAAAAGGTGGATAATAATGAAAAGAAATTGACTTGCTCATGAAAGAGACTGCAGACAGCATCATTAACAAACTACAGAGCGCAAAAATGACTTTGTCATAGCAAAGAGCATCTCCAGTCCTGCTACAGAAAGTGTCAGAACTGGGAATAATTGAACCACTGTAGATACCGTATATACTTAAGTATAAGCTTTCCCGAATATAAACCGAGGCACCTAATTTTACCACACAAAAATGAGAAAATTGATTGACTTGAGTATAAATAATAATAATAATAAAGTATACTTTATTTATATTCCCCTCTTCTCACCCCGAAGGGGACTCAGAGCGGATTACAGGTACACATACTTAGCAGACAATCCCTGTCGTTTCCACATACAACATATAGATGAACAGAGGCAAACTCTGGCCACCAGGGGGAGCTGATGCACTCCTAATCTCTCAGCGTTCCCAGCATCCCATTGTTGTTCCTTCTGCATTCCTCAGCATTCCTGGAGTTCTTTAATGGCCTCATAATTCAGTCAAAATTTGCCTCCCCATTTAATGTGGTACCTTTATCTCCTACTTGACAGATGCAACTGTCTTTCGGGCTGCAAAGGTCGACAGCAGGCTACACTTAAAGGTCGAGCACCCACCTCGACCCGGGCAGGCCTTGAACTCATGACCTATTGGTCAGAGAGATCTTATGCAGCTGACAGCCAGCTGCACCACATTCCAGGTGCTAAGCTGAGGGTGGGAAGTGCAGAAGCTATGGGTCAATTCAAAATAAAAATAGATACCAATAAAATAACATTGAGGCATCAGTGGGTTGAATATTTTTGAATATTTACATTAAAAAGTGTAATTTAAGATAAGACTCTGATTAAACCATTCTGACCTTCTTCGATATAAATGTACTTCCAATAAAAACTTGTGGTTCCTTCACTTTTCCTAATTTACAGGGTTCATACTAAGGGTACTTAATTTTTTTGTTTCGGTGCCTTACTTTTTGCGCTACAGTTTTTGTTACACTTGTTATGTTCGGGTCAAAAATGACCCGGTATATAATAAAACACAATTTTTTTAAAAAAATTCAATTTTTCTTTGATAATGAACAACTATGATTCACACACAGTATAATAATGCAACAGGTTTCAAAAAGTGGCTCAAAATAACATTTCAGTGGCCAAAATAACATCCGAAAATAGGGCCGGGTCAAAAATGACCCGAACATAACAAGTGTATAGTAAACCCAAAAATAATATTACTTAATAAAAAACAAAATTTTAAAAGCAAAGGTTTTTTTGTTTCAATTATTCTCTGATAACTAACAGCTATGATCACACAGTATAATAATGCAACAGGTATTCAAAAGAACTTTTAAGTGGCTCAAAAAACATCCGAAAAATAGGGCCGGGTCAAAAATGACCCGAACATAACAAGTGTATGGTGGCACAGGAAACAAACAGCAGGGTTAAATAAGCTGTGGCAATGTCAAAGTGCCTTATAACATACTTTCTTTGTACACCGATGCCTAAAGCAGTCCTAATTGTTTCAGGTCTAATCGTTGGAGCATATACCTCATCATAATTTTGATTGTAAATTTGACCAAAACCTTGTGCAACCAATCTTGCTTTGTACAATAATGAACCATCAACTTGTGTTTTCCTTTTAAATACCCACTTGCAACCAATTACCTTTACATCTTTGGTTACATCTGCTTGTTCTAAAACATTTAAGGAATGAAGTGAATCAAATTCCTTCTTCATTGCTTTTACCCAACAATCACGTTCATTTTTCGGTCTACGCAATGCTTCAGCGTAAGAATTAGGATCTTTCCACTCTATACTTCCTATTTGCGTGACTTGGTACTTGGCTGGTAGAATTCCTTTAGTGATACGTGTGGATCTCCTAGGAATCTCATCCTTAGTCTCCTCCACATCCCTAATCTCCTCTTGACAATGTCCATCAACCTCTGTTACAGATTTGGACACTAAGTCAGAGTTTGTGGCGCAAAAATCATGAAAATTACTTTCTTCAGATTGTTCCTTGCTTTCTTCCACATTTGCCTCATCTAATACCTCTACAACTTCAGATTCATTCTTTACTCTAGAAACACTTGGGGTTATGAACACTTCAGTGTTCGCATGAATTCTATCCCAATGAGTATTATTTTCGAACTTTACAGATCTGGAGACTGTGATCTTCTTCCCTGGAGAAGAGCCATTCCAGAATCTATAGCCTTTCGTTCCACCTTCATACCAATAAATTGCATCTTTACCCAATGCTGATCTCTTTTGTCTCTTTGCTGTATAGGAATTAAGACATTTGCATGAGCACCAAATTCTTGAAAATGATCCACCTTTGGATGTCTTCCATAAAACAAATAGAATGGGATTTCATTTACACTTGAGGTCCATAACCTATTCAGCACGTAATTGGCAATGTTAGCTGCTTCTGCCAAAAACCTTTGGACATTTGTGCATCCTCAAGCATTGATTTTACCATGGTTTGAATTACACCTAAGCGACGCTCCGTAATTCCATTTTCTTTTGATACACACGGATTTGTTTTCCTATGCCAAATTCCTTTATCCTTAAAAAATTCTTAAGTCTTTCATTCACAAATTCACCTCCTCTATCAGATTGAACTTGTTTAACAGTCAAATCAGGAAATTGGTTCTTCACAAAATTGTACCATTCAATAAATTTTTCATACACCTGAAATTTACCTTTCAGAGGGTAAACGAAGCCAAATCGAGACCTATCATCTACTATTACTAGTAGAAATACATTCCCTCAATACTCTTTGGAAAAGGTCCAGCTAGATCCATGTGCACTAACTATAACTTAGTTGTTACTCTATCACTCCTTTTGGCAACAGGATAAGCCTTTAACTTTTGTTACAGACAGCACACTCTAAATAATTTCTGCATTCTGGTATTTGAATGCCTACTAGCTGTGCAGTCTTTCTAATCATATTATAGTTCATGTGGCCAAACTTCCTGTGTAGCATGTGCAGACATCTGTCACCATGCAGAGGTTTCCCTTCAAACTCTGAATACTATTTGTAGACATTGTATTAGTAGCATTCATTCTATAGAAACCATTTTGAAATTTTACTTCCTTATACATACCTGTATTTTTATTACTCATTTTACATAACTCCCCTTCAAACACAATGGATAAACCATGGTCTGCAAGTTGTTTCACCCCTAGAACATTGTGTTCTAGCTCAGGAACTAAATAAACATTGTCTAACTTTAGACTAAGTTGACCAATTTCAACTTCTCCCTTTGTTAAAACCTTGCACCTTTGACCATTGGCTAGACTTACACAACTTTGCATAGAACCAGATAAAGGTTCCTTCTCTGCTAACAATTTACTATCCTTAACAAAACTCTTTGCACTCCCAGAGTCAATAATCCAGGGTACCTGAGGAATAAAATCATTGTTACATTGTAAACTCATCAACAGACAGCCTGAATCAGAGTCTTTTCTTGAATTGTTGATCTGTTCTTTCTTGCTCTGTGCTGATTCACTCTTCTTAAACTTGTTCTGATGACATTGTCTAGCTTTGTGTCCCCTTTTATTACAAATGTAACAGATGATGTCACACTGGATTGTCTCTTTCCTCTTCATATTGAAGCCTTTGTTGACCGTCTTCTCCGTTGAAAGTTGCTGGGCATTTCTTCTGTAACAAGCCCAGTTCTAAAATCTAGTCGATACTAAGTCGAAGTTGATGTCCTCTTCTTTCACAGATTGCATGGAGTCAATGAATGAGTTGTAGCTCTGCCCCAAACTGCTTAGTAGAATTAAGCCTCTCTGATCTTCTGTAAAATTGGTGCCTCTTGCTGCTAAATCATTAAATAGGCTCAGCATTTTACTCAAATGAGTCTCTCTGGTACAATCTTCCATTGACAGAAGCTTCAGTGAAAACAGTTCTCTGCTCAATAAAACTTTTGAGCCTCCAGTAGCCTGCTGATACAGCTTTTCAAGCCTTTTCCAACAGTCAGCGGCTGTTTCTTCCAGAGCTAAATATGTGAGGTGCCTATCGTCAACTGACAGGATGATGGTAGCCCTTGCCTTGCCATCTTTCAACCTTTCTGCATCAGAAATAGGTCGATGTGTTAAGCAGGATAGCAGCTCCTCCTTTTGCCAAAACTGCTCGCACTTTGGTAGCCCATATTAAATAATTTGAGCTGCCTCTGAGTTTTTCTAAATGATGCTGTGCTCCAAATAATGCCATCCTTCTTCACACTACAGATGCTCCTGGCAAAAATTCACTTCAGTTTTTTTCTCTAACACTGAGGTAAACAGCGACTTCTGCTGCAATTTGCAGTGTTATTCAAAAACTTTTTCTATGAATTGTGGGTTATGTAGTATCTCTGTGCCTCTGCAATTCTGGATTCTGTGTTCTGGGTTCTGGGATCTGGGCCCATAACCTCTTCGGCGTTGAGTATTTATGTCACAGCGGATAGGCAACAGAAATATAGAAGTTTAATTCCCCATCGGCCCAAAAACTCCAGTCTCTGTTCGAGTGAATAATGAAACTCTCATTCAATTCACAAGGTAAATATATAACTTTGTATTGAATTGTATTTAACAATAACTGGCAAAACATCGAAAAACAACAGCCATCACAGCTACCTTTCTAAACATCCTTTCCTCACAGATATTAAATCCCAACTGTCACTTTGTAACTGACATTCCTCAAGGTTCCATTTAGCAGTCTTGAGACAGCGCCATCTGGTGTCAAACATGTCACACTGCAGGTCATCTCAAACTGCGAAAATATATCTTGTGCTGACTCATGAATTGCTATTTAAAATGCAATAATCTGACAAGTGTTGCAAGTGATTCTAGCACTGATGAATTAGAACAGAGGAAAAGAATTTGGCAGGTACTTACTGCTTCTACAGATTCAGAGTCATTTGAGGGTTTCCCTGGAGATGTGGAACCGGAGTCAGAAGAGAGTGCTACTGAGCTAGATTGGACTCTGGTACAAGAAGTTCAGGATGTACAGTATGTAATGCTGACTCCAGAATTGACACGTTTATGGGGTTTGACAGTGACAAAGATTTGACCTCTGAAACTGCTGGGAATGATTGGGAAACACTAAGTTTTGAGAAACGCTGGGAGACCTGGAGACGCTAAAAGGTGTCAGCTGCTGAGAGGAATGCAGCTGCTTCGCCTGAGCTGGAAGGGTGTGACTCAGATGAGTCTGATCTTTAGAGCAGGGTTCTCATTAGGTAGCACGGGAGCTACTAGTAGATCTTCGGCCCTCTTCCACGGGATCGTCGGGCCTCCCCCGCCGGATGGGGCACTCCTGCCATGCGCACGCACACCCTGCGCGCACGCGCACTCCTGCTGCTGGCCTCTGCTCTCGCGGTGCTTCTTTCGCCTGCGGAGCATTGCAGGAAGAAGGAAGCATGAGGCGGGGCCTCTGGAGGGAGCACCCTGCCCCTCTCTCGTCCAGAAGCAGTTGTGCAGCCTCCGTTGCCGGCGAGACAGGCAGGACGGAGCGCTCCCTCTGGATGCCCCCCCCTCGTGCTTTCTCCTTCCTGCAATGCCCCGCAGGCAGAAGAAGCGCTGCGCGGGCGGAAAACAACAGCAGAAGAACGTGTGGTGGCAAGAGCGCGCGGCGACGGGAGCGCACAGGAGTGCACAGCAGCGAGGGCAGGTAGATCTTTTGGACTTGGTTTAAGTAGCTCGCATGCTTAAAAAGTGTGAGCGCCCCTGCTTTAGAGTATAAATTATGAGCTTGAGAAAGGAATCCTTGTGGCAGGCAAGGAGTTGTGTCTGGTGTCCTGTTACCTGGTATTGTGTTCCTGACTACTACTACAGCCATGTGTTCCTAGTGGTGGGGTTTGACTCCGTTGGATCTTCTCTCCTGTTGGACCTTGAACTGTCTCCTCGTTTTCCTCCATCATTCTCCTGCCCTTTGACTTCGGACCGGTTACAGACTTTGCTTTTTGGATCATCCCACGAAAGATGTCACAGAGGACGTCCCTGTGTTTCTTTTGGCTTCTCCTGCAGTGCTTTTTTTGGTCTTCCCTTGGGTTTTTGTGGGGTTTTGCCAGTTTGGCTAGGTTTTTGTTAGTCCCATTCCCATTCCTTGTAAAATAAACTTTTTTTGTTACCCCCTTTTACTTCTGGGCTTGGCTCTATTGGCATCTGAGTTACGACAACCCTCCTCTCAAAATTTGGACTGCAAGCTCCTTAGAAAGCAGATGTAGCCTTTCGCTTGCATTTCTCTAGAAACAGAAACACATTCACAACAATATGCTCCTGGAATTACATTTTCTTAACATTTTCTTTGAAGATTTCCCCCCCTTCTCTCAAGGCCAAAGTTGTATTTTGTATCACATCAAATAAAGAAGATGATCACAGATAAAATTGGCTGGGAGAAAATAAATATGTCAAGGGCAGAGCACTCAACAGAGACACAAAAGTGGGGCTGGCAACAATATATTACTAGACAGTATTGTTGATGGCAGGCGATATGTTAGCTTCTCACACATACTTCCTGGGTGTATTTCCTTTTTACTCCTGTTTCATTCTGTGCCTAAAAGGAATATACTCCTTCCTCCTTGATGCTTCTTCCTTCCTTGAGATCCCTAAGCAGAAGAGTATACAAGTTGAGTATCCATCTGAAATGCATGGGACCAGAAATGCTTGAAACTCCTGGGTTTTTTTTTTTTCAGATTTTGGAATACCTGTACTTGCATATATGTAAGGTAAAGGTTTCCCCTTGACATTAAGTCTAGTCGTGTCGGACTCTGAGGGGTGGTGCTCATCTCCATTTCGAAACCAAAGAGCCGGTGTTGTCCCTATATCATGTGGCCGGCATGACTGCATGGAGCGCCATTCCCTTTCCGCTGGAGCAGTACTTTGCATTTCATATTGTCACATTGCCAGAGCTCTGCCTTATTTAGGTAGAGATGAACCAAACAAATACCCAGTTTGTATGAAGCAGTTTAATTAAAACGGCACTTACTTTCTGGCTGTTTTAACAGTCCAAAATATAAAACATAAAGATAGCACTCAGCCACAGAATACAAAACAAAAACTATTAGCAAACGCTACACCATAGTCAAATTATTTATTTATTTATTTATTTATTTATTTATTTATTTATTTATTTATGGGGACTCAATACGGCTTACATTTGCAGCACTACAGGCCACACCACCACAATACAATATAAAAATACACCATATAATCAACATCATTAAAAAGCATTAAAAACATTTTAAAACATTACATTAAAAACCACTACATACAACAATAATTAATTAAAGCCACATTGTCAGTCCAGTCAAGTCCAAAGTGTCAATCCAGTCAAATCCAAAGATACAATTTACATCTTCTGTCCAAAGGCCTGGTCCCAGAACCACGACTTTAGCTTTTTTCTAAAAGCAAGGAGAGATGGAGTTGATCTTATTTTGTTTGGGAGTGCATTCCATAGGCGAGGGGCCACCGCCGAGAAGGCCCTGTCTCTCATCCCCACCAGCCACAAGTGTGATGCTGGCGGGAGCAAGAGCAGGGCCTCCCCAGATGATCGTAGACTGAGAGATGGGACATAGAGGCAGATGCGTTCGGACAAATAAGCTTGGCCAGAACCGTATAGAGCAGTGGTTCTCAACCTGTGAGTCCCCAGGTGTTTTGGCCTACAACTCCCAGAAATCCCAACCAGTTTACCACTGGTATAGTTTTATAGGTCAATACCAGCACTTTGAATTGGGCTCAGAGATGGACAGGCAACCAGTGGAGCTGGCACAGCAGGGGGGTGGTATGGTCCTTGTATGTCGCCCCAATTAGCATTCTGGCTGCTGCCCATTGGACCAACTGAAGTTTCCGAACCGTTTTCAAAGGCAGCCCCATGTAGAGTGCGTTGCAGTAGTCTATTCGGGATGTAACCACAGCGTGGACCACCGTGGCCAAGTCAGACTTCCCAAGGTAGGGGCGCAGCTGGCGCATAAAGGGTCCAGTCCAGTGGTCAAATGCCAAGAGTTCAGTAAGCAAAGTCCAGGGATTAAGAGACTGTACCAGACCTGGGCATCTTGCGGCCCGCCGGCCGATTTTGACTGGTCGGCGGATCCCGGGAAGGAACGCCCTCCCTCCCTCAAGGCTTCGTTTGGAAGGGCAGATTCTGCCCGGAGACCGGTGACGCCAGAGAGGGAGGCGAACTCCCATTGGTGGATCCCGGGCCAATTGGAGAAAAAAGGGAGGGAGGAGCCGAGCCGGGGCCTTTCTGAGAGAAGCCGGCCGAGGGGGGGGGGGGGGGCTGGCCTGAGAAGAATCTCTGAGCTGAGCTGAGAGGAGGCCAGAGCGATGCCTGCGGAGGAGTCGAGGCCGAGGAGGAAGAGGAAGGCCAGGCCAGGCCTCGCTGCCTGAGAGGAGCCCCGCTCCTGCTTGCATTCCTCCGGCAGGAAGGAGGAGGAGGTGATGCCGCACAACTCTGGAGGAGCCGAAAAAAATCTCCTCCTCAGGCCCGGATCCAGGGCCAATTGGGGAAAAAAAGGAGGGAGGAGCTGAGCAGGGGCCTGCCCGAGGGAAGCCAGCGGGCCTGAGATTTTTTTCGCCTCCTCCGGAGTTGTGCGGCGTTGCCTCCTCCTCCTTTTCATTGCTCATAACATATACTCTTATCAGTCTTATTAATATATCAAAAATGCAATGTATTGCCTTATTATTATTATTATTATTATTAAAGAAATTCAATTGATATTATGTAGAATGTAGCTCAGCCTTTAGGTGCGGCCCTCCATAATATTTTTTGGCTCTCGTGTGGCCCCTTGGAAAAAATAATTGCCCACCCCTGGTCTATATCGTGGTCAAAAGCCAGTCCAAAGATTCAAGATTCCAGGGTTCCAAGGTTTCAGGGGACAGGTCAGGATACCGAAAATCCACAAACCTGGGAGGAAATCAGAAGCATCTCCCAAAGACCAGAACGTGATTGTAAAGATTGATGAAACTTCACCCCGTTTACTCTTTATTAAAAGTGGCAGGGCAGGCTATCCCACCGCTGCCACCAAATGTAAACAGGTTCCTAAACCTCGTACTGGATTAACTGTGGACGACTGACCACTGCTACCAATACTCAAGGTTTTCTGTCTTTATTAATAATTATCTTGCTGCCACCATTTGTCAATGCTTGACCACTGGATGTGAGGGTCTTTGTGTACAAACGACTTCCACAGATGTTTTTGTTGAAAGTGTTTAACAGTTTATTTTACACAAATGGGCTAATAGCTTAGGTGGTTTCAAAGGTGCTCCGAAGAGGTATAAACTTGCAATATTAAACAATGTAACACTGGGGTTTTCCCCCTGATACAGTTACACACAAGTAACTACTTAATACTGGGTTACTCTCAACCCTGGGACTAAACTCTGTCCCACACACTTGGGTTTCCCTCAACCCACACACAGAACTGAACTGCACACTGCAGTTCCTACAGACAGCTTGCTGCTTCAGCAACTCTAATTCCTAACCAACTCTGCTCACAGCAGCTGGCCAACTGACATTCTTCAACTGTCAGATTCAAACTGAACATTCTAAAACAACAGAGTGGCCTCTGTTGTCATGGCAGCAGCCTCTGCCTAAAGCCTGCTGCTAGGAACATTCTACTGCTCACTCTCTGCAGTTTTCAAAGAATGTTCCTACAGACATATAAACAAACATGTGATTAACATATAAATAACCACCTCATCACAGTGATACATGGCACATATACAGTACATCTCAGAGTCAGAAGATAATTTTTATACAATATTTTTAATAATGTTGTGCATGAAACAAAGTTTGTGTACATTGAATCATCAGTAACCAAATGAGTCCTTATTTTAATTATCCAAGTGGACAGTTTTGGATATTTCAGATCTTTCACTTTTTCCCCCGGTGGATATATTTTGAGTGGAGTTCTCCAAAAACACATACTTGGTTCACTATTTGATGAAATGATAATAGATTTGCTCATAAATCCCAGAATTTAGAACAACTTTGACTGCATAAAACGAAAAAGGGAATAGGGAGAGAATGAACCTTTCAGAACCTTTCGGACTGATTTATTTCAGCCTGAGCTATCATGGATTTCAATATACTTTTTGAGATGCACAACTCTTCCCTTCTTCCTCCTTTCTTTTTGCTATGATGTATTTGTTAGAAGATGAAAGAGTCAAAGATGCAGCAGGATCTGAAATGCCTGCATGATGACATTGTTTTTGCAATTCTCTGTTCTACAACTAGTAACAAAGGTGCCGGGCACATCTCTCCCTGTCTGGTAAGCACTGATGTTTTCAGACTGCTATCCAAGATGCATCATAATGCCTTCATCTCCATCTGGCAACTTAGTTTAAAAATAAATTCCCTGAGGATCCAAATGCTAGAGGAGGAGGAGAACGAGTCTCCTACAAAATATACGTGCGCACACAGGCATATGTGCATGTGTATGTGTATTTATTTATTTATTTATTATTTATTTCCAACATTTCTACCCCTTTCTTCTCAACCCCTGAAGGGGGACTCAGAGCGGCCTAACAAAGGCAACAATTCGATGCCGAAACACAGTAAAAATACAATACAAAACCAAAAACATTGAGCATTAAAATACAATTAACATAAATACATCATATACATTCACTTAAGTTAAAAACAGTGTTCCGTCCATAATAGGAGCATTGAGCCATATCCATCAACTTGCCATTACAATCAATCCCAAGTGCTGTATTGTGCTAATGTGCAAACGCCTGGTCCCATAGCCAAGATTTCACTTTTTCCTGAATGCCAGGAGGGATGGGGTTGATCGTATGTCACTTGGAAGTGCGTTCCACAGATGGGGAGCCACCACCGAGAAGGCCCTATCTCTCATCCCCACCTACCGTGTTTGAGAAGTCGGTGGGAGCGAGAGCAGGGTCTCCCCAGATGATCTTAAATTACGAGGTGGGACGTAGAGGCTGATGCATTCGGACAAGTAAGCTGGGCCAGAACTGTATAGAGCTTTAAAGGTCAAAACCAGCACTTTGAATTGAGCTCGGAATTGGACAGGCAGCCAGTGGAGCTGACACAACAGGGCGTCGCTCCAATAAATAATTCCTATATAAGCACATTTTTCACACATACATGTATATTTAGTCCCTTAATCTAATTTACTGTTCATTGGAACCTAATACCATTGAACTGATAACCATCTTGATGAGGGCACTGTTGTTTCAATTTTCTGTACCTTCTTACTGTGTCCCTAATTAAATTACATGAAACTGCATTAAGCCACTCTTAAACTCAAAAAGTATATGCCCACCTAAGGCTGGCACTTATCTTATCAGAATAGATTTACTACTTTAGTTAAAAACAAAGTA
The DNA here is from genome assembly GCA_030556195.1 of Anolis apletophallus. Lineage (NCBI taxonomy): Eukaryota > Metazoa > Chordata > Lepidosauria > Squamata > Anolidae > Anolis > Anolis apletophallus. The sequence continues at coordinate 7,857 of JARBWK010001294.1, read as the reverse complement.
GCTCAGGGGCCAACTAGATGTGACGGCAATCTTAAACCAGGTTGCTGGTGAGGATTTAGCTTCTTTGAGGCTGAAAGAAGGGGTGCTGGAATTGTTTCCTGCCTGAAACCACTTTCCATTGTTAGACTTCATCATTCATCTGAAATAGGTAACTCCTTGAGACTGGTCACCTTCAGAAGGAAAACTCTCTGCCTTTAAACATTACAAAAGTTTAAGGACTTCTGATATATTTTTTTCATGTTGCCATAATATGTAGAGAACAGTCTTACAAACAAGTTGTTCTTGCAAATGCAAACTTACACAAAAGGGTTTCCTCTTTCAGAAGCCAAGATAACAACACTGAAATAAAGAATAGCATTGTGGGATTTTAAAATCTCTTAATGTTTCATCAGTGGGTGTTTTATTTGAATATATGATCAATAAATCAGTCTTTCCTGGCAAAGTCTTTGTTTTTTTATAGCTACATGACAATTGGCCAACTTTTTACATTGCCAGATGGCTGAGCTAATGGACAATTCACATTTGCTTTCTCACTGATGTGTTCAATAGGCAGAAGGTCCATTAATTGCAGCAAGCGATAATCAGATCATTTGGGGTTGTAGGAAGTGCTCTCTCTCGAGCATTAAAATTCATGTAGCTTAGATCTGACAAATGGTGAAAACATGCATGAAACCAATCTGACAAATGGCCAGTGCAATTGAGAGGAATGGTATAGCTGCCTGGGCAATAGGCTAGTTTTGATATAGCAAAATGAATTATGCAGCGCTAGCAAATATTTGCTTGTACTATACTGGATCTCCTTTAGTTGCCTTGTCAGTAGGTGCCATTATTTCCATGTAAAAATGGAACATTTTTTTTTTGGTGGAGATATCTAAAGCTTTGAGAAATCAGGACTTGCGAAGATACAATATGGACTCCTTCCTCAACTGATGTAAAGAAATTACTGTGTTCTGTGTGTCTTCAAAATCATTCTCAACTTATGGCGATCCTAAGATTAACCTATCACAAGATTTTCTTGCAAGATTTGCTCAAAGGGTGTATTGTCTTCCTCTGAGATTGAGAGTATATTTTCAAAGTCATCCAATGGGTTTCCATGGCCATGCAGGGATTAAAATCCTGTTTCAAGAGTGCCAGTCCAACTCTCAAAGCACTACAGCACTCTTACTCTGATAGAGTGTTATCTTAGGAAAAGTATTTAGTGTATTAATACAAGTGAATGGATTAGACCTGTCCCTGATCTTTGATGCGATCTTGCCATAATGTGGCATATAAAGTCACTTCTATTTGCTTTGGACCAGTGGTTCTCAGCCTGTGGGCTCCCAGGTGTTTTGGCCTTCTACTCCCAGAAATCCCAGGCAGTTTAACAGCAGTTAGATTTCTGGGAGTTGACAGCCAAAACTTCTTGGGACCCACAGGTTGAAAAGGCATTAGAAAGAAACCTGCTTCAAAAAAAAGAAGGAACACAACTCTCTTGTCTAAAACGAGAAGTGGTTCTCAACCCGGGTTCAGGTGGCCTTCAACTCCCAGAAATCCTAACAGATGTTAAACTGGCTGGGATTTCTGGGAGTTGTAGGCCAAAACACCTTTGGAACCTCAGGTTGAAAATCACTGGTCTAAAACACATAAACCCATCTCGGCTGGGCACACCCTCGACTTGGTTTTCAGCGCGGGGGTTCAAGTGGACCCTAGCCTCCGTAATAGAGGGTCCATGGTCGGACCACTGTGCTCTAAGTCTCCGGGTTGAGCACCCGCCTCCCCCATGCCACGGCGCCGAACGGAATTTTGTTCGCCCAAAGAGACTCCTGGAACCCGAAAGGGTCCTGAATGCACTGAGGGATCTGAGTCTATCAGCGTCTCAGTCGGTAGGCAGGTTCACGCCTGGAACACCTCACTAGCCAGAGCTCTCGGCTAGATTGCCCCCAGGCGTCCTCTCGACTCCCGCAAAACATCAACACCTCCCTTGGTATACAGTAGATCTTGGTCGATGAAGCGGGAGAGGAGACGGCTAGAGTGTGTGGAGGAAACTCCGCGACGGAGCCTCAGTATCAGCATAAGCTATTTAAAGAGGCTTAATGAGCGTGCTGTCAAAAAATGCCAAAATGTACTTCTCCGCCTCGATAGCGTCTGCCAGTTCACGCCCGGCCCAATTGTTCAAGGTAATTCGGTCTTTGACGACTGTCCCTACTGTCCCAAAAATAGTGATCAGGCCCTTACTGCCGGTGCTTTCCAGAGCTTCTTCACAGACAGATACTGAGCCTCCGCTGACCTTTCCATACGTTTGACACAGTAAGAGAACTTGAGACCCGTGGCCCTCCGCCGGCCCACTCGACCGGTTTCGCCACTGGACGCAGATGCTGTTGATAAGATAATGGCTGCAACCAGGCCCTGCACCACCTGCCCTCGACCCGTACCTCCTGCCTTGTTAGATCTTGCCTGGAGGCTTCATGGGCCCTGTTGAATATCGTAAATAGCTCCCTTGAGCAAGGAGTCTTTCAGAGTGCTTAAAAGGCGGTGGTAGCTCCATTGCACTGAAGAAACCGTCATTAGACCTGTGTCTCCCTCAACTACCGACCAGTGTCGAATTTTTCGTACCTGGGGAAGGTAGTTGAGAGGGCAGTAATGGAGCAGTTGCAGTCCTTCTTAGATGATGCAACATGGCTTGACCCCTTCCAGTCCGGCTTCCGTTCCGGGCATGGGACGGAGACGGTCCTGGTCTCCCATCACAGACCAACTCTGCTGCCAGCTCGACCAAGGGGCGAGTCTGCGCTTGCTTTCGTGTTATTGGACCTCATGGCAGCGTTTGACACGGTCGACCACAATCTATTGATCCACCACTCCTGGCCATGGCTGGAGTGAGGGAACTGCCCTTAAATGGCTGACCTCCTTCCTCCACCAGTGGTCTCAGCGTGTGAGGAGGGGCGAGGTGGTCTCCGAGGGCTCCCATTGTCAGGAGTTCCGCAAGGGACCATTCTTCCCCTCTGTTATTTAACATCTACATGCGCGCTTGCACAGCTGGTGCGATGCTGGGCTGGAGTGTCACCAGTACGCTGATGACACCCAGCTCATTCTGAGATGGAGGGCAGGCCGGGATCCGTCCCCCGATATTTTCCAACACTGCCTCGAAGCCGTTACTGGATGGCTGCGAGCCAGTAGGTTGGGGGTGAATCCGGCGAAGACGGAGATCTTATGGCTGGGCTGCCCGGGTAATGTGTAGATGTCAGCTTCCGAGCCTGGATGGTGCAGCGCTATGCCCATCGTCTTCCGTAAGAGCCTGGGGGTCCACTTGGACTCCCAGCTGACCATGGAGGCCCAGGTCTCTGCGGTCAGCAAGACGCCTTTTTTCATCTGCGACAGGCAGGAGGCTGGCCCCCTATCTCTCTCCGAACGACCTGGCCTGGTGATCCAAGCCACGGTCATCTCAAGGCTGGATTACTGCAATGCACTCTATGTTGGCCTTCCTCTGTCGGTGACCTGAAAGCTCAAGCTAGTGCAGAACACGCCGCCCGGCTCCTGTCACAGCGCGCCAGCAGGCGGCCACATAACACCTGTTTTGCAGGATCTGCACTGGCTACCAATTGGAGCACGGATCACCTTCAAAGTGTTGGTTCTCACCTTTAAGGCCTTGCACAGCCTGGGGCCAGCGTATCTGAGGGACCGTCTCACCCCATACTGCCCTTCGAGATCACTTCAGTCTGAGGGACTCCAACCTCCTGGATACCTTCGGCGAACTTGCAAGATTGACATCCTACCGCCGGAGGGCGTTCTCTGTCATAGCGCCTACGCTGTGGAACGCCCTCCGGCCGGAACTTCGAGCCATGAAGGACTTGCTCCGTTTAGGCCGGGCTTGTAAAACCTACCTGTTTAAGCAGGCCTTTGGCCCAGTAGTCCTACCCATGCCCGCCATCTGTTAGATTCGTCCTGGGGCGATGTGCTGCTCATTGTTGAATTGTGCTATTGTTTGCTGTACTGCTTTTGTTTTAATTGTTTTTAACTGTTTTGCTGCCTTGTATTTTACTGTGCTCTTTCTTCGGCTCCTGTAGCCCAGCTGCGAGCCTCAAGGGAGTCGGCATAGAGCGAATAATAAAATAAATAAAATAATAAAATAAAATCTAGGATAAAATTGTCCCTTATGAAAGCCTTCACTTGGGTGGTAATTCAGGTTTGTGGAGGACACTGGCAGGGCTTGTACATGTTCACGGTGCTCACTATAACCTGCAATGTCATTGGAGGAGGGCCTTTGATGGGTCCTCATAGGTGTGGGGGTTATAGCTGTTTGTGGAAGTGGGAGCCTGTCTGTGAAAGAGCACACCCAGCTACTCACACACATAAATATTTTCACTTTTATTATAGATATAGATATTGAGTTTATTTATTTCATGTTTTGCCTTGATTATTGTTTGACTGTTCTTGGGTATGAATGTTTGCTAATTTTTTGTTATCTTTGGAAACATCCCTTGGGGGGAGAGAGGGTGGGTTATATATTATTATTATTATTGATCTGAGTAATTAGTATCATTCAAAATTGCACACAGAAAAGTGATGTGTTTATGTGTGTGGTTAATATTATGGAGTGTTTTTAAAATGGCACCTAGCCATAAGTCTCACAGCCAAGATAGAATTGTATCAGTTTAGTCTATCCTCCAGTTTTTGCCTAACACACATGGAACACCCTCTAATATAACAGGGTTAAATGTCAAATGCTTCTATGAGTTTTGAAATATTATTAGATTTAGACATCATAGGCTTCTGTCCCCACAAGGTGCAGTATTATCACAGTGCAATTTCACACATGCCAACAGGACTTCCTTTACTCAGACCATTTATTAGTGTATCTCTAGATGACAAAACACATTGAAACCTTCCATTACAGAAGCATATTTTCCTGTTATTGTAAATATACTCACAGGTAAACTTTATAAAAATTATACTCAATTGTGTAGTAATAGCTGCAACTTTCAGCAGCCACAGCTGAATGCTGCATAGAGCCAGTTACTTTTCTCTTTTTTAGCCCATCAAAACTGAGCAATAATGTTATGTCATCAGAATGAAAGGCACAATTTGTTCACAGTGTGAAAGGAGCTTTAATACCCTCTAGGATAAAAGGTACCTGCAGAATAGCAGTGAAGACAAAAAGCAAGGGAAAAATCAAGCCCCTCAAATGTCAGAACAGAACTCTGTCACCCATAGAGAAGAACTAATGAACTAGAAGAGAGGCTTTCCTAAAGAACACACTGCTGAGCTAATGAGAAATATAAGGGACTAAAGGGTTGCTTGGAAGTTCATTTGATGAAAAGCGTGAGGCTGCAGTTTCAGATGCAAGATTACTATTTGTAATGAAGTAGCTTGAGGAAAAGCAAGGACATCACATAAATTCAATATCAATGTATCAACCAAAAATAATACCACATGACAGTCAGTCCCCTGGCAGTAAAAATAAAAAATGAATCCATCTGTTAAAGTTGTTTGAAGAAGATTTTACCTCAGTCTATCATTATCTACTGGGTAGCAACTAACAAAACTGAAATAAAGTCATATTTTTAATGCTTACCAGATGGCAAACTTTTAAAAAAACTTCAGCCTTGTGGGAGGTTGAAAATAAAAACAAACCTCTTTCTTTCTAAATCAGTTTCCCAACCTTTTTTTGACCAGAGACCACTCTCCAACATTAGTACCAAAAGGGTTACAGAATCAGTTTTTTGGGTCAATTTTACTAGTTATTTGGGGGTGCTGTTTCAGAAAATACATTGGATGCAGACCACATCAGCTCTAGCTTCTGATACAGAACAGATGCCACACAATACTCATCATCTGCTTGTCCACAGAAACCATATTTAATAACCTAGAGCTGATGGGTCTATCCAATGCAATTTTCTGAATCAGCACCCCAAATAACCTCAGAGCAGGCCTAAAAACGAAGACACCAAGGTACTTTCTAGGTGCCACATGGAACAGCTTTCTACATACAAAGCATATGTTTTGTAATTAAGGTAAACTGTCAGCAAAGATAAATTCATTTCATTTTAAAAATCTAGGATATGTTTTCAGGGATTAGACATAACCTGATGTGATGGACAGACTGTCAAATACTCTTTGCATATATTCTTCAAGGTCAGCCCACCTCTTCCACTTTTTTTAAAGTATCTGTTACATTCTGGTTACATGAAAAACTAGACTTATTCAAAAGGTCAGCTAGCATGGTAAATATGAGTAAAATGAACCCAATTCCCTCATCATATGACCATCTTTCAATCATATATAGTGGTATTTATGCGTATGAAGTAATCAAGGAGGGAAAGAGAGAAATTGTCAGTTGCTTTAGAACAAAATGAACCAACAGCTGACCTAGAGGATATTAGGAATTACCACCAAATATATGATTTTATGTGGAAGATTCTGGACCTTCTAGCATAGCATCAGGTTAGTCATGTCTCTTTGCTACTAACGTAGCATCTGCAGGATGTTGTGGTTATTATTTCCTTAGACCAATTTCCAACTTATTGTGACCTACTGCAGGATTTTTTTGGCAAGATTTCTTCAAAAATTTGCCAGTGCCTTCCACAGAGTCTGTGAGTATGACTTGCCCAAGGTTGCCCAGTGAACTTACATGACTGCATAGGGATTTGAAACATGGTCACCAGAGCAATAGTGCAACACTTAAACCACAGCACCACACTGCCTCTGCAGGACTAGACCACTAATAACCCAACTAATGAGTAGTCTTGGAATGACCAAACCATACAGGTTATATCTTTTGAGAATGGGTCAATGCATGAAAATACAAATTTGATCCTACAGTCACTTGGCAATTCAGATATTTTTCAGAAAGGGGAGATCTGTATTTGTATACCATTTCACCAAATCTCTTTTAAAACTAACAATATTCTACTGTATATTTGAAAACTGCAGGAGGAAGGTTGATCGATCCCTCTACCCTTTTTTCTCTGCACTCTCCCACAAACTACTTCTACCCTCACATGCCAAAAACTACTTAACGAGGGAAAGGTAAAGTATCCCTTCCGCTGCTGCTTCTTCTGCTACTAGAAGGTCCATATCTTCAGCCTTTCATTTTTTAAAACGGGCCTGTCCAACAGACAGCCCATGGGCCGTACACGGCCCGCCAGCCCCTTGCCTGCGGCCCGCTCAGCTTTTTAATAAAAAATAAAAATAGAAAATAAAATTAAATAATAATAATAAAAATACCCACTTCCGGGTTCCGGAAGTATCATGAGACTACGCCAGCCACGAGTTTCGATCTCAATGCAGGCGTGATCTCGCGTTGAGAGCGAAATCCCGTGTGTAGCTGGCTTAGTCTCGCAATAGTTAATACAGTTGCCGAATCTCGGGATTCAGTGATAGTGCCGACCTTGGCTCAGCGGCTGTGCCAGGGTGAGGCCGTACAAGAAGGCCAAGCCTGCGAGGCTCCGGCCTGGGCCTGCCAGCCTGGCCGCCCGGCTCGGCGCCTGCGAGGCCCGGCCCTGGTTCCCTTCCTGCCCGAGGCCTCCGCCTTCCGCGCCCGGCCTCCGGGACCCTTCCCCGCCACCCAGAGGCAGGCCTGCAACGCCATCGCGCCTCCGCTCCCCAGGTGATGAACCCACAGCCAGGGTTGGGAGGGTGCTAGTGCTAGTTCAACCCCTTTCTTGTTATTATTATATTTTATTAATGTATGTATATTCCTCCTCCATCCATATCCCTTTCTGATATTATTATATTTTATTAATGTATGTATATTCTCTCCGTCATCCATATCCTGTAAACGACCTCCAACACTCGGTAAGGATCACGCGTAAATTGGAAAGCATGTCCAACACGATTTTTAAACCGGCCGTATCGCCTGTAAGAAGGTCCACAGACTGCAAA
>JARBWK010001293.1:0-19993 GCA_030556195.1 Anolis apletophallus | reverse complement strand
ATTCTCCCTGCCTGTTCCGGAGGGGGGGGAGTCCCCCTCTCTTTCCCGGTCCTCCTGTCCGTCCCTCCTTTCCTTCCCCGTCACACTTCCGGCGCACGCGTAGGTCCGGCAAGGAACTGGTTCCTCTTCCGGTTTTCCTTCGCGCCCTTTTTCTTCTTCACGGAGGCGGGGGCAAAGCTCCCCAAGATGGTCGCCTTTCCTCTCAAGTTGTCCTTTTTCGTCACGGCGCCATCTTGGATCGCCGCTCTCTCGCCCCTTCTTCTCTGGGTTTGCCTGGGCGCTCCGAGAGCTCCTCCGGTGAGCTGGTTTTCCCCTTGCTTCTTTTGGCCCTCCTGATCCCCAGAGCTCAAGCCTCCTCTTCCCCCACCTGTCTTCCCCCCGCCATGGGATTCGTCCGTTCCTGATCCCTTGACTCCCGGCTTGCTAGCCCTTCGTTCCCCTTACTGTTGTCGTTCTTTCCTTCGCGGGGTCAGGTCCCCCTCCTCTCCTCAATTTTGGGCTGGGCTGGCTGTAACTGCGGGCTTTGCCCGCTGCCCGCCTCCGTTGCCTGCTTGTCGGTCTGGGCTCTCCACCGGACCCTCGCAGCCCCTCTCTTGAGGAGAGGGGCACTTCTGGGGTCAGCGATGTGGCCTGACGTTGCAGCCTCTCCACTGCTTGCTACATCTGGAGCGGGCTCTGGACACCCTCAGGCCTTCGGAAGCGGTTGGCGCCTTGAGGAGCCCTCAAGACGTCCGACCAGCCGCCATCTTTGCCCGACCGGAAGCCCAGTCTAGTTATATTTTTAACTTTTGCATAATGTAAAAAAAAAAGCTGTATCTATTTTATCTCCTGTAAACCGGGAGGCAAAGGTTTTCCCCTGAAATTAAGTCCAGTCGTGTCCGACTCTGATGGTTAGTGCTCATCTTCGTTTCTAAGCCAAAGAGCCGGCGTTGTCCATAGACACCTCCAAGGTCATGTCACTGGCATGACTGCATGGAGCACCCTTACCTTTCAGCTGGAGTGCTACCTATTGATCTACTCATATTTGCATGATTTCAAAGTTTTTCCTGCTTCTCTGTAGACTAAGATATAAAGCAACTGATTCATATCGCAGGAAAGATGTTTCCACCTAAGCATTAGGAAGTGTTTCCTGATGGTACGAGCTGTTGAGCCCTGGAAGCAGCCTTGTCCCTTCTCCGGAGCCCCCTTCCCAAGCCCTGGCCTCCCACCTCTCGGGAACTCCATGTCCCAGAATCCCTGACCTTGGGCCAAGGCAGTTGAGGCTCCTGGGTGTTGAAGTCCAAGAAATCCTGGAGGAATAGAGCGAGGGAATCCCTGCTCCAGAGATTGGAGGGAATGCTTCTCTTGGACTACAACTCCCATCATCCCAGCAGAAAGGTCTGACATAAATGGTTGGAGAACCCTAGAGTTGTAATCCAAAATAAATATGTCTCCCAAGAGCTTGAAAGTAAAGGCTTTCTTCCTCATGGGATCATGTGCGTTTGTCCATGTAGATACGGATGTAAAAAGAAACCAGGAAAATGTGCATGGATTCTCTGCCCCCGCTTAAACGTTTACTTGTCATTTCTGATGGCAACCCAATGTCCAAAATGTAACCAAGAGCCCTGTGTTTTTACATTATCAGTCCAGGGTTGTTTCTTTGGACTCCAGCTCCCATCATCCTTCCCCAGAGAGAGACCTCGGGAGTCTTGGAGGGAGGCCAGGTAAAGAGAGACCCTGCTTGTTTACAGATTTGGGGAATTTGGGCCTTCTGAGGAGGGGTGTCCTTTTCCCGGGACCCCCACTTCCTCTCCTTTTGTAGTGATCTCAGTAGAAACCACATATAGAGGGTGTGTAGTAATAATTTTATTTTTGTACCCCGCCTCCATCTCCCCGAAGGGACTCGGGCTGGCTTACATACGGCACAATGTACCTGGAACAACGCTAAAAATAAACGTACAATAAAAGAAAAGAGAAAACCACAAGCATGTCAAACAATTACTTATACTTAAGATGGCGCCCAATAACCTAAAGTACCTGGTGAGGTTGCACTAAACCAGATCGGCCAGGACAGAGAACAGAGTCATTTGGGTCTGAAGGCCAACAACAGAGGTTCATCACAATTTGGCCGAAATGGATACCACTCAAAGATGCACAAGCCTCACTTCACAGAGAAAACCATGGCTTTCAATACACGTTCACAGCTATTCAGACCTCCCACGCCTCTCTCCTGATTGGCTGTGACATGGGCCAGCTAGGATCCATGCCATGACTGGTGGGGGTTCCCTCCGTGTCACAGGTGGAAGGAGGGGTTCTCCATGGCAGGAAGGACAGCCAGTTTTTGGAGGGTTTAAAGGTCCATTCAGTTGCGAGGACACCCTGCGGAGGGCACAAAACGGAGGAGGGAGATGGCGTGGGTGTGCAGGTGATTCCTCGGTTGGCTTAATGTCTGATTCCGAAGAAGACAGCCGTGCCAGGCACAGAAGAGGAAAGGTGATAATGCTACACATCCAGAGGGCTGGGAACCCATTCAAAAGGTTAGTTTATTCATCCTTGCTTAGCTTTGCCTTCTGTGGGAATCCTAAACCTCTGCACACATCTGGCCAGGTAAAGAGTGCAAAACAGCCCTACTGATAGATAAAGGGATTGTCTGTCTGTCACTCACACACAAAAGGGATTCCATGTCTAGGCTTGGGAGAGCGCTAGAGGGGTATTTACGGATGGGACAGGAATCTCGGTTCCCAGGGTTGTATGTAAATAGAGGGCATGGGGACCAGGTGCCTTCACCATACATTTGAGACACTGAATACAGCATACACCAACATACCATTCAATACGTTTCTGAAAGGTTTGGGGTTCCCTTACCAGGTCCTCCTGAGGCTTCAGGGGCTTCCAAATGGTGGGACTCTGGGCCCCGGATCTCTCCCAGCACCCCCTCCCTCGTCTCCTGAGCACCCAGAGCCTGGCCAGACCACCTCCCCTTCCCCTTCTTTGCCCAGCTGGGAGAGAAGAGAAGAGTTGGCCCCTCTGGTCTCCCCCTCCTCCTCTTTCCTCCTTCCAGTGACTCTTCATCCCAGGCCTTCTTCCTTTCTTTCTCCAATGGGCCGAAGAGAGGCTGCTGGTGCCCAAAACACCTGGAGGGAGGGAGCGAGGGCCGGAGTGGGCCCAGGCCTGGACTCACAGTAGATTGGGGCCTGTCAGGAAACACCTAGTGGTCATCACGTGGGTCTGAGGCCTGTGGACGGAGGTTGGGAGAGAGAGAAGCCTTGGCTGACTGAGTTTCTTTTCGTGGTCAGCCGTGAATAGCACCTATGGTATTAACCCCCCTGCGCTCGCGCAGGCAACCGGAGATCTCGAGACTTCAATGACAGTTTAAAGCTACCGTTGGCCCCGCGCACTCTCCCCGTCACTATAAATAGCCCAAGCAAGGGGCCAACGGCCAGTTCTCTTTTTCCGCCGCAAGAGGCATCACGGAGATAAAGAGAGGACTAGTTTTAGCTAATGACAGTAATTAAGAGAGAAAGATAGAGAGGGAAGAAAGGGAAAGTAAAAACAATAACATGGCGACTTCTTCTTTTAAAAAGTGTGCGTCGTGCACTAACAAAATCCCAGACAACGACGCACACGAAGAATGCCTTTCGTGCCTGGGGGAGATACACCTCTCCCAAGACTGTGAAATTTGCCAGGCTTTTACTCCTCAAACCAGGAGAAATAGAGAGCTCCGGGTCAAAGCAGCGCTTTATGAGAAATCTGCTTTGACCCCGTCAGCCATGAATCAGCAAGAAACAAAGAGCTTACCTGAAGGTACTTTAAAGATAAAGTTGCCACTGGACCCAAAGAAAGGGAAAGTTAAAAAACCCAAAGTGGCTGGAAATAGACCGGCTCAAAACCCGCCCGCGAGGGCAGAGAAAGAGCCTAGCCAAGCTCCGCCCGCGAGGGTGTCGACGAAGGAGGTCGAAGCAAATTCTCTGCAGAAGGGAGAGGGGGCGACCCCTCTGACACCCTTGAATATGCATCGGGAGGACGCGTCATTCGATACGCCTCCAGCCAGACCTTCCTGTAGTGGATTGGCTAAATCAACTGCTTCGACCTCGGCTCCGCCCATTCCATCCGGGCCTTTCAGGACAAGCTCGTCTTCCCCCCGAGCCCGAGCGAGCCCGAGAACCCGAACAAGCCCGAAGAACCGAGCTCGGCCACGAAGTAGGGCCCGATCCCGTAGCCGCGATCCGCCTCGTAAAAAGGGGAAACGTCGGCGTCGAAGCCCTTCGAGCTCGATGACGTCATCGAGCTCCACCTCTTCATCACCCTCCTCCTCTAGTTCTCCTGCAAGGAGATCCAGGAAGAGACATAGAAAAAGAAAATGTAAACAAAACCACGTGGAGCCTCAGCAGCATGCTTCTACTTCCCAGTGGCAGAGTTTTCCTCAAGCCCTTTTGCAGGCTTTAGCCATGCAAGGCTGTATGTGGCAGCAATTTCAACAAGCTAATGCTGCTCCCACAATCACAGCTGAGTCATCACTTAGTAAAACCCTTCCTATTCAAAGCAATAAAAGGATTGTTTCTCAGACAGTGTCTACAGCACTTCCTCTGGCCACCGACAATGCCAAAGCAAAAGCCCAAAGACCTGTCATAGAACATAATGCTATGGGGCAAGTTCTTACAACTCCTATACAACATTCCTGTATTCAGGATATGTTAGATGAGAAGGATGGGTGTGAGGAAGATTCTGATACATCCGAACAAGAACTTAATGTTATGACAAACCTTGTTAAGGACAAGGATAAAAGTAATTCTGAAGAGGATGACTTGGACAAACTCTCCGAAATAGTTCTGAGAATGATTAGAGCTTTAGGTGTACCAATCACAAAGTCATCAGAGGCAGTAGAGGACTTTATGTTTCCAGCGGAACAGCAGAATATTCCAACTAATACTTTACTTCCTGCATTGCCTTTCTTATTGAAGTTGGCCAAAGTACAGGATGTAGCCCCCATATTAGCCCCGGCTTTACCAAGGAAAGTAGATGGACTATACAGAATGGACTTGTCCACTGCAGATTGGGCGTACCGTCCGCAGCAGCCAAATACTGTTATTGCTGAGGCCTGTCAGGGCAAACGCCCTAAAAAGACTAACATGACCCCAGCTGACAAGGAAGGGAAAAAACTTGATATCATCGGGAAGAAGACACATATGGCGGCAGGCCTTATTGTGAGGATGGCGCACTTTGCGACTTATATGAGTGCCTATCAAACATTCCTATGGGAAATGGTATCTCCGTTCTTTGATCAAGTGTTGGAGGAAGAGAGGCACACGCCACTTGCTTTCAAGACGGAAGCAATTTTGTTGGCAAAGTACCAGAAAGAATTTGCTAAACATTTAGCAGAATCTGCAGGGAAAATATTCGCTATAGCAACGTCTATACGCAGACATGCATGGCTTCGTTCATCAACATTATCTGAGGAACATAGAGCTATTGCTGAGGAACTTCCAATGCATGTGGAAGGGATTTTTAACCCGGAGACTGAGGAAAAAATAAAACATACTCAGGAAATGAAAAAGTCCATGAATGTCATAGGGAATCAACGCCAAGGAGGATTCCAACAACGAACGAAATGGCAGTCGTCACTCCCTTATTACCGGAGAAATGCGGGTAATTATTTTGGCCAACAACGCCAGAGATTCCAGCAGAACAACAGACAGTTTCAACAAAGGAAGCAACAACCTTTCGGCTTCAGAAACCGTTATCAGCCATATCAAAACAGTCAGAACAAGACTAACCGGGGAGGTTTCAACAAGCAGCGTCTTTGACATTAATAGTCATTGCGATGGGAACCCGGTTACTAAAGAACCAGCCGTTCCAGAACAAGTTTATTTTCAGTTTATGCAAAAGGACAATTGCAGGTTACAGTTTTGTCCTGTTATGGAGCCTGACATAAGTTTGTTTGGAAACCGTTTAGCCCCGTTCCATGGTGTCTGGTCTTCAATCACAACGGACTCATGGGTGTTGAGTATAGTAGATGCAGGTTATAGAATAGAGTTTAATGACTTGCCACCAGTTGGTGGGATTAAGGTCACTAGCCCCTCTCCTCCATTGCTGGAAGAGATAGAAAAGTTACTGTCTAAAGGTGCTATATCTCTATTGCATCCAGATAGCTACAGTCAATGTTTCTTTTCAAAGTATTTCCTAGTAACAAAGAAAGGAGGTGGCTTGAGACCAATATTAGATCTAAGGGGAGTGAATAATTTTATAACTCCAAAAAAATTTAGAATGGTATCTCTAAAGTCTATACTGCCTCTTTTGAATAAAGATGATTGGTTCGTAACGGTTGATCTTAAGGATGCTTATTTTCATATTTCAATACATCCAAGTCATCGCAGATATTTAGCTTTCATGGTGGATACACAGGCATATCAGTTCAATGTCCTGCCCTTTGGACTGTCAACTGCTCCAAGGGTATTTACGAAGTGTATGGCGGTAGTAGCAGCCCGTCTACGCACTACAGGAATCACTATTTATCCATATATTGATGACTGGCTGATAGTGAGTAGGTCTAGATATGAATTAATAGAACATTCCAGATACGTTCTTTCCTTTCTCCAGTCCCTAGGTCTCATAGTGAATTGGGAGAAGTCAAACCTGGTCCCAACACAGAAGATTCAATTTATTGGAGCTCTACTGGATTCCGTGAAACAGAGAGCAACATTACCACCAGAGAGGTTTCTGAATCTTCAAAATGTTCTGTCGGAGATTCTACAATCCAGAACGGTGAAGGCGAGAGACATCCAGGTGCTGTTGGGACATATGGCATCAACAACAGCAGTGACGCCTTATGCAAGACTCAAACTCAGGCCACTGCAGTCATGGTTCCTATCTGTTTTCAACCCCTTACGCCAAAGTCCCTCTACCCGTCTAATCTTGCCGGTCAGGGTACGCAGTTCTCTGCGTTGGTGGCAGTGCCACAACAGTGTATGTGTGGGACTTCCTTTCCGTCATCCGACTCCTTCAAAAATACTTACAACAGATTCATCTCTCACGGGTTGGGGTGCCCATGTAGACCAGTTTACAGCGCATGGGAAATGGATGGGGATAGAACAGTCTCATCACATAAACATTCTCGAAATGTTAGCAGTGGAAAAGGCACTGAAATCCTTCGAACTGATCTTAAGGGATCATGTAGTACAGTTAGCAACAGACAATACTACGGTAATGTACTACGTGAACAAGCAGGGAGGGACTCATTCTGCCTCCCTGAATGCACTCACGTTGAGAATCTGGGAGTGGTGCATTTGCAGGAACATCCACTTGTCAGCAGTACATTTACCAGGGGATCAGAATCAGTTAGCGGATTTTTTGAGCAGGACCCCCCTGGCATACCACGAATGGGCTTTGCACAGAGAGGTGGTGAGGACAATATTCAGAGACTGGGGGGAACCAGAAATAGATCTTTTTGCATCCCCGGAGAACACACAGTGCACAAGGTTCTGTGCTCGCCTAGGGAGGACAACGATACAGAATTGCATGGGAGATGCATTCCTGATCCATTGGGGATCCCTCAGAATGTATGCATTTCCTCCATTTCCCTTGATACTGAGGGTTGTGTCGAAAATATGTCAAGACAAGGCGAGCGGGATACTAATTACGCCATGGTGGCCTCGCCAGCCGTGGTTCTCCCAGCTGCTTCATCTGTCGAGAGGGGTATACAGGTTACTGCCACGCAGACAGGATCTTCTACTGTCGCAAGCCGGCCAGGTTATTTGCCCAGATGTGGTCGCGTTGAAGCTGACAGCCTGGAAGATCACTCCGCTGTAGGTCAAATAAGTGACCTTCCAGAGCCGATACGGCAGATTATAGAGGCTGCACAGAAACCATCAACGAAAAAGGCTTACTCTTACAAGTGGAGCCATTTCTCTAGATTCGTGAGGGACAAGGGGGTAGAGCCACTTGCAGCATCCCCAGCTTTAGTGCTAGAGTTTTTGATGTCACTTGTTGATTCTGGCTTATCTTTTTCATCATTAAAGTGCTACTTAGCAGCAATGTCATGGTTCAGAAAGAGAGCGAACCTGCCTTCTTTCTTTAATGACCCAACGATATCACAATTCTTAATTGGATTCAAAAAAACACGACCCCCAGTGTCACCAGTGCCCCCTAGATGGAGTTTAGAGTTAGTGTTAAAAGCTTTGACAAAAAGTCCCTTTGAGCCGATGGCAACAATAGACATTTCTTTATTGTCCTGGAAGACATCTTTCCTAGTGGCAATTACATCAGCGAGAAGAGCAAGTGAGCTTTGTGCTTTGAGATGTGACGAACCTTACTTGAGGATGCACAGGGATAAGGTGGTGCTTAGGACGGATCTAGCTTTCCTTCCAAGAGTAGCATCTAGTTTTCATATATCGCAGGAAATAGTTCTCCCTGCTCTTTTTCCAGACCCAACTACATCGTTAGAGAAAACATTGCACATGTTAGATGTACGAAGAGCAATAGCGTTCTACATCGATAGGACTTCTGAGACTAGAAAATCACCCAGATTGTTTTTAAAGTATAGGAAAGGCGCTGAGGGTTTACCAGTATCCTCTCAGCGACTATCTTCATGGATTACATCAGCTATAACATTGGCATATAAGGTGTCAGGGAAGGATTTACCTTCACAGGGTAAGGCTCACTCGACAAGATCGGTGGCTACATCAGCTGCATTTTTGAAAGGAATTCCCTTGGATGCCGTCTGCAGAGCAGCTACGTGGTCAACTCCGCTGACGTTCGTCAATCACTATAAGCTGGATCTAATATCAAAAAAGGATGCAGCGTTTGGACGGGCGGTCTTGTTTTCAGCGGTGGCATGACACCCTCCATCCAAGGTCAGTAGCTTGCAAGTCTACCATAGGTGCTATTCACGGCTGACCACGAAAAGAAAATATGGGTTGCTTACCTGTAACCGTAGTTTCTTGAGTGGTCAGCGTGAATAGCACGGCCCCGCCCATCCTCCCCACTTTTATAATGTCATGCCTAACTTCTGACTGCTTAGCGGCGGAAGAACTGGCCGTTGGCCCCTTGCTTGGGCTATTTATAGTGACGGGGAGAGTGCGCGGGGCCAACGGTAGCTTTAAACTGTCATTGAAGTCTCGAGATCTCCGGTTGCCTGCGCGAGCGCAGGGGGTTAATACCATAGGTGCTATTCACGCTGACCACTCAAGAAACTACGGTTACAGGTAAGCAACCCATATGTTCCTGCCAAGGGTCAGTTCAGAGGAGAGACTCATCCTGGCGAGGAGGGAGCAGCACTCCGGGGTCTCCCTGGTCATCTTGGGCCTTGCCTTCTTCAGGAATAATAGTATTTAACTCTGAGGACACACTACTGGCACGGCCAATGTTGAATACTGGTGGGGTTGGGGGGGGGGGGCTGTTTTTGAATTCCGGGAGTTGTAGTTCACCAACACCAAAAAGGACAGGCAGAGAGATCTTCAGCCTTATCTACCAAAAGGGTTCCTATGTGTTTTCTGATGATCTTTGGCGACCCCTCTGAAATCCCCTCATGACCCCCAGGGTCCCAACCCCAGGTTGAGAAACACTGATCTAGGACTATAAGATCTTTTGGGGGAGGCCCTGCTCTCAGTCCCGCCTTCTTCACAGATTCAGTTGGCAGGAGCGAGGGACAGGGCCTTCTCAGCGGTGGCCCCTCGGCTATGGAACGCCCTCCCTAGGGATATCAGATCGGCCCCCACCCTCCTAACATCCCACAAAAAAAGGTTAAAACCTGGCTTTTTCAGCAAGTTTTCCCAAATGCAGTCGAGCAGACAAACTCTGATCTTCGGAACGACTGGACAGTGCGACTGGGTAACGATTTTAGTAATGAGACGCTGAGGATTTATACTTTTATCGGTTTTATTTTATTATATCTAATGTTATTTTATGCTAAATGTTTTAAATTGTTTTTATGTTGTTGCAGGCATCGAATTGTGCCTTTTGCAAACCGCCCTGAGTCGCCTTTGGGCTGAGAAAGGCGGTATATAAATATGGTTAATAAATCTATATAAATAAAAATGTAATGTTCGTTTGTGGGATTAATGTAACTCAAAAACCACTGGACGAATTGACACCAAATTTGGACACAAGACACCTCTCAGGCCCACAAGTGACCGTCACTCATAGAAACACTGAACAACACAGCAGAAGGGACTTTAAAAGCCAAAAACCAAAAAAATACATTACAATGCATGCACAAAATGACATATATACACAAACACATACACATATATATAGACACATATATCCATCCTTTGGAGGCTTCTTCTGTTGTTTCCCTAGTTTTGCTTATTCAGTTCTTGTTCCTTCAAAATGGGTGTTGGGACTGAATGGGAGCTCAATGGGAGGCCAGGTGAGGCCGGGAGGGAGAAGCAGAGGCTCCAGTGAAAGCCAGGAATGTCATGCGGCGGCAAAAAAGCCAATGGGGTTTTGTCCTACATCAAGAGGAGCCGAGTGCCTCGGTCGAGGGAAGTCATGCTCCCCATGCTCTCTTCCGCCTTGGTTAGACCACTTTACCTGGGATATTGGGCCCAATTCTGAGCACCACAATTGAAGGGAGATGTTGACTCTCAGCTGGGATGTGTCCAGAGAAAGAGGGCAACTCAAATGATCAAGGGTCTAGAGAACAAGCCCCATGAGGAGTGGCTGAAAGAGCTGGGCATGTTTGGCCTGAAGAAGAAAGGGAGGCTCATGCACCACCTCATGTTCAGGCGGGATCTCCTTTCTTGTAGTTTGAAGCCACTGTTCTGCGTCCTAGTCTCCCGGGCAGCAGAAAACAAGCGTGCTCCCTCCTCCCTATGACTTCCTCTCACATATTTATACATGGCTATCGTATTTCCTCTCAGCATTTTCTTCTGCAGGCTAAACATGCCCAGCTCTTTAAGCCGCTCCTCATAGGGCTTGTGCTCCAGACCCTTGATCATTTCAGGCCCCCTCCTCTGAAGAAATTCCAGTTTGTCATCATCTCCCTTCAATGGCGGTGCCCAGAACTGGACACAGTATTATTCCAGGTGTGGTCGGATCAAGGCAGAGTAGTTGTTCAATGTTACGTGTTCAGGCAAATTGAACACGGCTTTGAGGGCGATGAGGCAAGGCCCCTCTTTTGTGAACGTGAAGCAAAGACTTTTTGTGTTATAGCAGCCGCTGTCTGATCAAGGATACGACTTAAATACATAAATAATGGCGGCAGACACAACTTCAGATTGAAAACTTCCTTGTATTTTAATTCCCATTAGAAATAAATGAGGGAACTGGGCAGCCAGCCATGTTTCCTCACAAAGGGCAGAACGGCAGTTGGAACTCTTGGCCTCAGCAACCAGCCAGAGGCAGCAGCCAATCAGAACCCTGGCCCCTGGCACACTCAGCCAATCGGCTGCAGACACCTCTCTCTCTCTCCATTTCAAATCCTCCCACTCTGGGCCCACCAGCCCCTCCGGCCTCTTCCTCCCCTTCACCCTTCCTTGCCCGGGAGGGACAGAAGAGAAGAGAAGAGTTGGCCCCTCTGGCCTCTTCCTCCTCCTCTTTGTAGCCTGTCTCTTCTCCTCTTTCCTCTCCTCCTTCCGGTGAGTCTTTATCCCAGGCTTGCTTGCCTCCTTTCTTTCTTTCTTCCTTTCTTCCTTTCTTTCTTTCTTTCTACAAAGGGACAAAGAGGGAGGGGGAGGGAGGGTCGGAGTGGGCCCAGGCCTGGACTCGCAGTGGATTGGGGCCTGTCACGAAAGGCCTAGTGGTCATCACGTGGGTCTGAGGCCTGTGGATGGAGGTTGGGAGAGAGAAGCCTTGGCTGACTGGAGGGACTAGGCCTGAGGCCCAGGCGTTGCCATAGCGACACAGCTCTCCAGGCGGCAGCAGGAAAGGGGCGGGGCTAACGGCCAGTCTGGGAAGGTTCCTGCCAAGGGTCAGTTCAGAGGAGAGACTCCTCCTGGCGAGGTGGGAGCAGCACTCCGGGGTCTCCCTGGTCACTCTGGTCATCTTGGGCCTTGCCTTCTTCAGGAGTAAAAGGAGTATTTAACTCTGAGGAAGGAACAATCTAGGGCAGGGTCTCTCACCCTCCTCATGCCGTGACCCCTTAATCCCTTTCCTCATGTGGTGGTGACCCCCAACCAGAACATTATTATTTTTGTTGCTGCTTCATAACTGTCATTTTGCTCCTGTTCTGAATCGTCCTGTCAATCTCTGAGAGGCAGGAGGTATTTTCATTCACTGGACCACATTTGGCACAAACACCCAATACGTCCACATTGGAATACTGGTGGGGTTGGGAGGGGATTGATTTCGTCATTTGGGAGTTGTAGTTGCTGGGATTTATAGTTCGCCTACAATCCAAGAGCATTCTGAACTCCACCAACGATGGGATTGGACCAAACTTGGCACGCAGGACTCCCAGGACCAACAGGAAATACTGGAAGGGTTTGATGAGCATTACGATTCATAACAGAAGCAAAACTGCAGAGATCATGTTATGGGTTTTTTTAAATGATGTTTATTGGTATTTTCAAATACAGTGTAGACAAGAATCTTAAAGGAAAGTGGGGGGGAATAGGTGGGGTTATATGGAGGTTTCGGGGGTGGGGATGTTGGTAAGGGAGGGGTGTAGGGAAGGGCACACAACAAGGAGATCAAACATGAGAGAAGAAGAAATATATATTTAAAAGAAAAAAACAAAACAAAAAACCCACAAAACTTTTTAAAAAAGAAAACAATAGCAAACCAACAACAACAAAAAAAAAAAAGAAAGAAATATAATTTGATTTTTGCCTCTTGTTTCAAAGTCTCTGGGTTCTTCTTCACAAGGAAGGCGATGGATCCTGAGGCACCAGCTGAAGGGATCACGTGTGGGGGGAGGAAGTGTGGGTTGGGGCTGAATGGGAGCTCAAGGGGAGGCCGGGTGGGCCTGGAGGCTGGAGAAGCAGAGGCAGGGGTCGGGAACCTTTTGGACTCAGAGAGCCATGAAAGCAAAATATTTGGAAATTTATTTCAGTGAGAGCCATATAATATATATATAAATATATTTTAAGACTGAATTCAACTAAATGTGAGTCTATACGTACATACTATGAGAAAAGGATTCCCCCGGCAGTGTCTCTTAATGTTTTCATCTTTACCCGAGGTTTCTTCCCACCCCAGACAAACCCAGATCAATCTTTCATCCATATCTTAAAGCCAATTTCATTTTTTACTATAGGAAGTGTCGTAAATAAAAATTTAAGTTTTGGAAGTATATTCATCTTAATCCATGCTATCCTTCCTAAAAAGGAGATGTTCAGTTTCGACCATTTAGCTAAATCCTTAGATATATCCTTCCACTTATCCGTATAATTATTTTTAAATAATTGTGAATTTTTGGAGGTCAGAGTTATTCCTAAATATTTTACCTTATTTGATATTTTCATTCTGAAATTTCTTCTCTAGAACCTGTTTCTTTTCTTCTGATATATTTTTAACTAATATCTGTGTTTTATCTTTATTTATTTTGAATCCCGCCACCCTTCCCAATTCTTCTACTTTATCTAGCCAATTTGTTATGGAGTCTACTGGATTCTCAATAATCAAAACCACGTCGTCTGCAAAGGCCTTGACTTTAATTTTCTCTTTCTTTATTTGGACACCTCTTAAATTTCCGTCTTCCCTTTTTCCATTCAGAGCCTGTTGAGGGAATTCTTTCCATAGAAAGACGAGCCAGGAAGAGCATCTTGGATCCAGTTTGCTTCTTCGACAAACAGTGGTTCCAACATGGAGAGACCCAACTCACCTGGACCTGAAGCAGGACTTGGGAGCAGTGCAGCATCCTGGGACCTTTATAGCTCCGACACACAGCACCAGCGCTTCAGGCAGTGCTCCTTCCGAGAGGGTGAGGGGCCCAGAGAGGTTTGCAGCCGCCTCCACTCTCTCTGCCGCCAGTGGCTGAAGCCGGAGCAACACACCAAGGCGGAGATGCTGGACCTGGTGATCCTGGAGCAGTTCCTGAGCATCCTGCCCCCAGAGATGGGCAGCTGGGTCCGAGAGTGTGGGGCAGAGACCTGTTCCCAGGCGGTGGCCCTGGCGGAAGGCTTCCTCCTGAGTCGGGCAGAGGACGAGAAGCAGGAAGGACAGGTGAGGCATTTCCTCTTGGTTTCACTTCTATTGGGACTGATGGATAGGTTACACGTACATCCTGCCTTCCTTCCAAGGGCCAGGTTTCACACTGAGTGTATAAATACATTTTAAAAACATATTAATTGTATGTATTACTGTGTTAGAGTGTCATTTTGTGTAATTTTGGTTGGTGGTGTGCCCCAGGATTTTGTCAATGTAGAAAGAGTGCCGCGGCTCAAAAAAGGTTGGGAAACACTGCCCTAGACTACAAAACATAAAATGGGTTGAGAGAGCTGGATATAAACCGAACTCTAAATTGGAAGTGAGGATAGGAATTGTATGTCTCAACTTGGTGTAGAAAAACCCACCAGGGAAATAGTTTATAATAATAGTAAATACCTGAAAGCGATATATAAGCTATACAGGGTCAAAGAGTACATTATATTCTGGGACTATCTATTATCTTCAGAGTACAAACCCCAATAATACATCTGTAAATACATAAAGTGTCAAACATAGTGCATCCCTCAATTATATATATATATATATATATATATATATATATATATATATATATATGAAAAATTGAATATCATACAGTATTAAGAAGACATATGCATGTAGCATATAACTTCTTCAGTCCACTAGACCGTAGAGGGGCATCACATCTGTGTGTCCATCCAGTCCACAGGTATAATAATGAATGGCTCATAGCAGCCTAGAATACCCCAGGGCCCTGTAAATCCCTAGTCCTTTGAGTACGGGCTGTTGTAGCCCTTCAGATTCAAGGAAGTGCCTCGGAGGAAGAAGTCTCAGGGCAGGGCAGGGTTAGGGGCCCTCCCCCAAGGCTCCCCAGGCGCGCCCCCTCCCTCCCTCCCAGATGAAGGCAACCCCCACCTGGCCTCCCCCTCATATAGACTTGGATTCCTCCCACACACACAAGGGGACAGCATGCGTCGTCCCCCCCCCCCTTGAGCAAGACGCCCTGCCCCCCCCCCTCCTCAGGTTCACCTCCTAGGCGTGTGGTGTGGGCGAGGGCGCCTGGAAGAGGAGGGGGAGAGGCCCACCGAGGCCTGGCCTGGATTCAGCCAGGCAGAGAGGCCAGCTGGCTGGCTGCCAGGAGCTGCTTCACTCCTTTCCCACTGACACAAAATGGCGCCGGGCTTCTCCTCCTCTTCTCAGCTTAGCCCCGCCTACCGCCCTCCCCTCCCGTCCCCAGGGCCAATCAGGTCGCGCCTTTGGCCCTCGAGGCTGCTGCCTCCTGGCCCCGCCCCCTCCCTCCCTTTTCTTTCCTCTTCCCTTCCTGCCTCCCCTGCTTCCTCCTTCCCTTCCTTTTTTCTTCCCTTCCTCATCCCCTGCTTCCTTCTCTTCTTACTTCCCTTCCTTCTTCCCTTCCTTTCCTTTCCCCTTTCTTTCCCTCATGTTTCCCTCCTTCCCTTCCTTTTACCTTTTCCTTCCCTGCTTCCTTCTTTCCTTACTTTTTTCTTCCTTCCCCCCTCCTTCCCTTCCTTTTTCTCTTCCCTTCCTCATCCCCTGCTTCCTTCTCTCTCCTTCCTTCCTTCTTCCCTTCCTTTCCTTTCTTTCTCCCCTTTCTTTCCCTCATGTCTCCCTCCTTCCCTTCCTTTTACCTTTTCCTTCCCTGCTTCCTTCTTTCCTTACTGCCTTCCTTCTTCCCTCCTTCCCTTCCTTTTTTTCTCTTCCCTTCCTCATCCCCTGCTTCCTTCTCTCCTTACTCACTTCCCTTCCTTCTTCCCTTCCTTTCCTTTCCCCTTTCTTTCCCTCATGTCTCCCTCCTTCCCTTCCTTTTACCTTTTCCTTCCCTGCTTCCTTCTTTCCTTACTCCCTTCCTTCTTCCCTCCTTCCCTTCCTTTTTCTCTTCCCTTCCTCATCCCCTGCTTCCTTCTCTCCTTACTCACTTCCCCTTCCTTCTTCCCTTCCTTTCCTTTCCCCTTTCTTTCCCTCCCTGTTTCCCTCCTTCCCTTCCTTTTACCTTTTCCTTCCCTTCTTCCTTCTTTCCTTACTTTTTTCCTTCCCTTCCTTCCCTTCCCTTTTCTCTTCCCTTCCTTCATCCCCTTTCCCTCTTCTCTCCTTACCTTTCCCTTCCTTCTTCCCTTCCTTTCCTTTCCCTCATCTTTCCCTCTTTCCTCCTCCTTCCCTTCCTTTTATCTTTTCCTTCCCTTCTTTTTCCTTCTTTCCTTACTTCCTTCCTTCTTTCCTTCCTTCCTTCCTTTTTTCTCTTCCCTTCCTCATCCCTGCTTCCTTCTTTCCTTACTGCCTTCCTTCTTCCCTTCCTTTCCTTTCCCCTTTCTTTCCCTCATGTCTCCCTCCTTCCCTTCCTTTTACCTTTTCCTTCCCTGCTTCCTTCTTTCCTTACTGCCTTCCTTCTTCCCTCCTTCCCTTCCTTTTTCTCTTCCCTTCCTCATCCCCTGCTTCCTTCTCTCCTTACTCACTTCCCTTCCTTCTTCCCTTCCTTTCCTTTCCCCTTTCTTTCCCTCATGTTTCCCTCCTTCCCTTCCTTTTACCTTTTCCTTCCCTGCTTCCTTCTTTCCTTACTGCCTTCCTTCTTCCCTCCTTCCCTTCCTTTCTCTTTCCTTCCTCATCCCCTGCTTTCTTCATCCCCTACTCCCTTCCATCCTTCCCTCCTCTGCTTCCTTTTTCTCTTTCCTTCCTTCCTGCCTTCTCTGCTTCCTTCTTTCCTTCCTTCCTTCTTCCCTTCTTTCCCTTTCTCTCTTCCTTCCTCCTCTGCTTCCTTCTTTTCTTACTCTCTTCCTTTCCCCCTTTTCCTCCTTCCCTACTTCCTGCCTCTCCCTCCTTCCTTCCCAAGCCCTGTGCTCCCATTTCCTTTGGACTCCATCTCCCAGAGCTCCTGCTCCTTGGGCCAAACCTGTTGAGGCTTCTGGGAGTCCAAGGCCAAAAGGGAGGGAGGGAGAAGGGCTGGGAGTCCCTGCTGCAGAGCGCGGAGGGAAGGCCTCCCCTGGACAGCCCCTCCCACCCTCCTCGCAAGAGGCCCTGGCAGGAGGGATGGGGTGCCTGGGAGTTGGAGTCCCAGGGGAAGGAAGGAGCCTCTCCTCAGGGCCTGGGAGCACAGGCTGCCTTCCCCTGGGAATCAAGGAGAGCCTTGGTGGTGATTCTCTGGCTTGGCTCTTGTTGGAATTGACCCTCAACGTGCTCAAGCCTACAGTCCTCAGTGAGGAGCAACTACGGTAGATGACCCGAGGCCAGGCTGAGAGAGAGCCCCCTCCCACACACACACTTATTTAGGTGTGTGTTGCACTCCTAGGCTGCTCTTCTCACTCCTGAGGGGACTCAAAGCGGTTCAATATCAGAAACCAACACTTTGCGAAGGAGCTCCTCTCTCGGAAGCCACGCTCTTGAGTTCCGACTTCCATCCAAAGTCCTCGGAGGCTTCACTCTTGATGTATTTGCTACTTAGAACTGTTTACAGGCCTTCTCTTCATAGACAAAGATACTCACAAACATGAAAAGAACGTCACACAACAAGGATAACCATGGACGACATCTGCAGACAAGAATGGCAAGGCCTCCAACCAATGGCAAGTCGCATGGCAGAGAAGGACGTGCGCATACAGGTCACTCCTGCTCTTTTCTCCAGATTGCGTCCCTGTCACGCCACCTTCTCTGTTTCCTTCACCCTTTAGAGACTGCTGTGCTGTGAACACGTGTCTATTAAGAACTGTATCATTACACACTGGAGGCGAGTGCCATGCATTCCTATCAATCTTTTTCTACACGACAGTCGGGGGGTCCCATGAACCCAAAAACCCTTCCGTGGCCGACCCCTCCCTCCCTCCCTTCCTTCCTGCCGAGGGAGAAGCCCTTCCCTCTTTTCTCTCAGCCAGTGGCGCTCCACCTGTGGGTCTCTCTCCCCCCTCCCGGCGTTTTGGCCTTCCACTCCCAGAAATCCTCACAACTGGTCAATGGGCCGGGATTTCTGGGAGTTGTAGGCCACGACACCTGGGGAGAGACCCACCGGTTGAGAAGCACTGCTCTAAGCTAAGCACACCCAGCTCTCTCGGCCATTCCCTACAGCCCATCCCTGGAGATACTCTGGCTTGGCCCCCTCCGCCTTGAGTTGTGCTGAGGCCCAGAACTGGAGAGAGAGCGATGCCAGGCGAGGTCTGAGCAAAGCGGGAGGAAGGATCGTCCAGTCCAACCCTTTCTGCCAAGAAGCAGGACAATCCCATTCGAAGCACCCCCGGCAGATGGCCATCCAGCCTGTTTAAAAGCTTCCAAAGAAAGAGCCTCCACCACACTCGGGGCAGAGAGTTCCACTGTTGAACGGCACTCCCAGTCAGGAAGTTCTTCCTCATGTTCAGGTGGAATCTCCTTTTATGTAGTTTGAAGCCATGGCTCCATTGCGTCCTCGTCTCCTGGGCAGCAGAACACAAAGTCCTTCCCTCCGTGTTTCCCCGAAAATAAGACACTATTTCTTTTTCAAGAAGACACACTATGGCTTATTTTCAGGGGATGTCTTGTTTTTATATCCATGGCCAGGACTCAAGTGCTAAAAATATAATATATTGCATACACATATAATATTGATAATATTATAATGTGATACAATATAATACTAATAATAATACCATATTTTAATTATATATGTTATATTATGTGTAATATTAATATTACAGTATAGTGGTACAGTACAATAGTCTGTGGCAGATCCTGGAACGACTAGGATGTCCCCACAAATTTCTCAAAATGATTATCCTGTTACATGAGGGCCAGTGCTGTCAAGTCAAGTTTTGTGCATGCGTTGTATTTTTTTGGGTTTTTTGGCTTTTTAAGACCCTTCTGCTTTGTTCAGTATTTTTATGAGTGACGGTCACTTGTGGGCCTGAGAGGTGTCTTGTGTCCAAATTTGGTGTCAATTTGTCCAGTGGTTTTTGAGTTACTTTAATCCCTCAAACGAACATTACATTTTTATTTATATAGATTTATTAACCATATTTATATACCACCTTTCTCAGCCCGAAGGCGACTCTGGGCGGTTTGCAAAAGGCACAATTTGATGCCTGCAACAACATAAAACAATTAAAAACATTTAGCAATATAACTTTAGATATAATAAAATAAAAGTATAAATCCTCAGCGTCTCATTACTAAAATCGTTACCCAGTCGCACTGTCCAGTCATTTCGAAGATCAGAGTTTGCCTGCTACACTGCATTTGGGAAAGCTTGCTCAAAAAGCCAGGGTTTAACTTTTTTTGCAGGATGTTAGGAGGGTGGGGGCCGATCTGATATCCCTAGGGAGGGCGTTCCGTAGCCGAAAGGCCACTGCTGAGAAGGCCCTGTCCCTCGCTCCCACCAACCAAATCTGTGAAGAAGGCAGGACTGAGAGCAGGGCCTCCCCAGAAGATCCTAAGGTCCTAGATCAGTGTTTCTCAACCTGAGATTCGGGACCCCTGGGGGGGGGGGGAGTTGTGAGGGGATTTCAGAGGGGTCGCCAAATATCATCAGAAAACACATAGGAACCATTTTGGTAGATAAGGCTGAAGATCTCTCTGCCTGTCCTTCTCTTCCTTTTTGGTGTTGGTGAACTACAACTCCCAGAATTCAAAAACAGCCCCCCACCCCGAACCCCAACAGTATTCAACATTGGCCGTGTCAGTAGTGTGTTCTCAGAGTTAAATCCTTTTACTCCTGAAGAAGGCAAGGCCCAAGATGACCGGAGTGACCAGGGAAACCTCGGAATGCTGCCCCCACCTCACCAGGAGGAGTCTCTCCTCTGAACTGACCCTTGGGAGGAACCTTCCCAGACTGGCCGTTAGCCCCGCCCCTTTCCTGCTGCCGCCTGGAGCTGTGTCGCTATGGCAACGCCTGGGCCTCAGGCCTAGTCCCTCCAGTCAGCCAAGGCGTCTCTCGATCCCAACCTCCATCCACAGGCCTCAGACCCACGTGATGACC
>JARBWK010001292.1:0-19998 GCA_030556195.1 Anolis apletophallus | reverse complement strand
TACTAACGAAATTCGTTAGTAATTCGTATGCCAGAGCATGCGCATTCAGATGAGTTTTGGCCTACAACTCCCAGAAATCCTAACAGCTGGTAAATTGGCTGGGATTTCTGGGAGTTGTAGGCCAAAACTTGAATAAACCACACTGAATTCCTAGATGGGACTCTCCAAATAGGAAGGAGGGAGGGAGGGAGGGAGGAGGGGGTATTCTATTCTGAAGCAGCAAAAAGGAGGAGCCCCCCTCGCTCCTCGCTGCCTCTCTCTCACCCCGATCCTGAGGAGCGAGGGCCCAAGTTTGCCCAGGCTGAGAGGAAAGGAAGAGGCCTGAGGCTGTGAGGAATGGTGGGAGTTGAAGTCCAAAACACGTACCTGAGGGCTGAAGCTGGCCCCTGCGATGGGGCATGGCAGCAGAGCAACGGGAAGAGAAGCATCTGAGAGAGCGCAGGAGAGAGAGGAGGAGAAGCGCGCGCGTGTGGTGAAGCAGGCCCCTGCGATGGGGCATGGCAGCAGAGCAACTGGGGGAGAGAAGGGGGAAGCCTGGAGGACTACACTTTCCAGAATGCATTGCCTAGCCTACCTAGCAGCAGCGTCACTTCCAGTTCCCCATAGAAATGCGGGGAAAAGAAGAAGCTGAATGAAGGCGGGAAGGAAATGAGGGGAGAAGACAGGAGAAGTGAGTAGTACAATAATTAATTAATTAATACTTAAGAATTTCTTACGATCATAACGCAAATTGTTGGCCTCAAGGACCGTAAAAGAAAGTCTACTTCCGGGATCGCGGCAGCGATACGTAAAACCTCAAAAGTCCCATTACATACGAATCTCTTACGAATCCTTTTAATTTCCGTTTCATTTTTCTCATGCCTAATAGCTAGTTCTAGATGAGGGAATGCCCTCACCCCAAACCTCTAGTGAAATTTCCCTCGGGTCCCTGACTTTCTACTATTTTTAATTACTATTCTTACTAACTTAGGCCAGTGTTTCCCAACCTTTTTTGAGCCGCGGCACACTTTTTACACTTGCAAAATCCTGGGACACACCACCAACCAAAATGACACAAAATGACACTCTAACACAGTAATACATATAGTTAACATGTTTTTTAAATGTATTTATACACTCAGTGTGAAACCTGGGCCTGTTTTGATGAACACAACATAGATATCCTGGCAGGAATGGCAGAAAGACACAAACTTCCCACACAGAACTCCCATAACCAAGAGAAAATGCTATAAGAGTTTGTTGGGCATTGACCTTGGGTTTTGGAGTTGTAGTTCTGTGGACTCAAACAATGTTGGATCAGGACCAAACTTGGCATGAATACTCAATATGCCCAAATATGAACGCAGATGGAGTTCAGGGGAAATAGACCTTGACATTTGGGAGTTGTAGTTGCTGGGATTTATAGTTCCCCTACAATCAAAGAGCATTCTGAACCCCTCTAATGATAGAACTGGGCCAAACTTCCCACACAGAATCCCCAGGAGGCAAGAGGAGGTCTCTACTTGGGGAAAGGGAGGCGGGCCTTCCCAATGCATGGAGAGGGAGAGACCAAGTAGACAACGGGTGGGGAGGGGGGTGGTTGTAATTTTGTGCCTTTATCGAGGTAGGTTTCTTAGGGTTTTTATACTTCAACACACTAGACTCCCCCCCCCCCCCTGGAGGTTCCAATTTCCCACGGCACACCTGAGGATCGTTCACGGCACACTAGTGTGCCCTGGCACACTGGTTGGGAAACACTGACTTAGGCAATCTGTTGTAGCCCAAGGATGATGGTCCTCCAAGTGGCGGTGGCTGTGAAGCCCTGTTCTTGAGCCGCATGTTCTCCCGCACAAGGGCAGGTGGAAGGCAGTCCCGGTCAGAGTTGGCCAGTTCAGTAGAGTTGACGGTGTAGGACAGGGGTGGGCAATTATTTTTTCCAAAGGGCCACACGAGAACCAAAAAATAGTATGGGGACCGCACCTAAAGGCTGAACTACATTCTAATCTACATTATTTATGTATTTATTTACTATATTTACTATATATTACACATCATTAATATTAACATATTAATATATCAAGAAATATTCATATATTATTAGTATTAATATCATAATTATTATATTATAGTATGTATATATACCGTATTTTTTTTCGCACCATAAGACGCAGTTTTTTTCCTCCCAAAGTAGGAAGAAAAATCAGCCGCTCTTATGGAGCGAAGATGCAGGCAGGGGGGGGAGGCACTGGAGCAGAGGGGGCGGCGATATACTCACGCTTATATCCGCGCCCCGCCCCTGGCGGCTCCGGTGGCTCCTGCTGCGCCCGCGATGCCCAGACTCCCGCCGCCGTGTCATCGCAGCCAGCCGGCGCGGAGGAACGGGGCGGAAGAGGGGACTCACGGGACAGGCTCGCCGCTCACAGACCCGAGGAGGAGGGGGAGGCCTCGAGGGCGGCCCCACGGAGACGCAGCGGCAGCAGCAGCAGCAGCAGCAGCAGCGAAGGCCCGAAAGCCAGAGGCGCATCTTCGTGACGTCACGAAGATGCGCCTCTGCCGAGGAGGAAGAGAAGGAAGGCCTCGCTGGCCGCGCGCTGTAACGACTCCGAAAGAGAGGCCGGAGGGAGGGAGGGAGGGAAGGAGGCAGAGGCGCATCTTCGTGACGTCACGAAGATGCGCCTCTGGCTTCGGGCCCTTCCGCTGCTGCTGCTGCCGCTGTGTCTCCGTGGGGGCCGCCCTCGAGGCCTCCCCCCTCCTCCTCGGGTCCGTGAGCGGCGAGCCTGCCCCGAGCGTCCCCTCTTCTGCCCCCGTTCCTCCGCGCCGCTGGCTGGCTGCGACGACACGGCGGCGGGAGTCTGGGCATGTGCGGGCGCAGCCGGGAGCCACCGGGAGCCGCCGGGGGCGCGAATATAGCGTGAGTATATCGCCGCCCCCTCTGCTCCAGCCCTCCCCCTCCATATTAGTGTCTCATATAGTAGCCAGCCCCCATTTTTCCCCAATTTTCCTACTCTAAAATCTAGGTGCGTCTTATCAGCAGGTGCGCCTTATGGTGCGAAAAATACGGTATATAGACATTATAATATATTGAAATTATAATATAACATTATAATATATTCTTTATTATTGTATTACTCAATAACTTCCAGCCAGTGCTCTGTTTTGAGGGGGGCGGGGGAGGCAGCGAAAGAGGCCACACAGATCTATGAAATGTATAGACTCTATACGTTTCACAGATCTGTGAGGCCTCTTATGAACATATAGACTCTATACGTTTCATAGATCTGTGTGGCCTCTTTTGCTGCCTCCCTCCTCCCTTCGCAAAAGCAGAGCACTGGGCGGAAGTGATTGGTGATTGAGTTGGCGTTTTCGCGTTGGCTTGGATTTCTCGCGAGAACAGCCAAAGCCGGAAGCTCCACGTCGGTGAATTCGGCAGTGAGCGAACCTGGGAGCATGGGGAGGCTGAAGCAGCCCTGAGCGTGAGCTGTACCCATGCTGAGTCGAGGCTCCTGAAGGCTTCCTCGGGGCGGGCCTGGCCCTGGCATTCGGCGGAGCCCTTCCTTTGCCTTGGGGAGGATCTTTGGGGAGGGAAAGAGGGAGAAAGAGCTGCTAGGAGGGGGAAGAGTGCCAATTTCCCATGGCACACCTGATGATCGCTAAAGGCACACTAGTGTGCCATGGCACACTGGTTGGGAAACACTGCCTTCTATCTCTATCTCTATCTCTATCTGTATCTGTATATCTGTATCTGTATACCTTTATAAAACGGAATGTTTGTATGTGTGTATGCGGAGGGCGGGAGGGCAGAAGGGCGGAAACAGCCACTTTCACAGGCCAGGGCGGATATGTGGCAGCCACTTTCACAGGCCAGGGCGGATATGTGGCAGCCACTTTCACAGGCCAGGGCGGATATGTGGCAGCCACTTTCACAGGCCACAGCGACCAGCGGGTGATGGACCTGCACCAAACTTGGTACACATAACCCCCTAACCCCCTTTATGTCCTGACGCGGGTCGGGGACATGACCCACGGATTATGGGATTTGTAGTACTTTCCAACACTTTGGTTCCCACAGACCACTGCGGCCACCAAAAAGGACCAATACAGACCACACTCAGCACACACAGCCCCCATGACCCACTCTACGTCCTGGTGCAGATCGGAGGAGGGTGGACCATGGATGATGGGACTTTAAGTGCCTCTACTCACTTCCCAAGTCCGCTGCAACCCTCATCCAATCACTGATCGAGACCAAACTTGGCACACATAACCCCCATGACTGCCTTCACGTCCTGGTGAGGTTCGGGGGAGGACTGACAATGGATGATGGGATTTGTAGTACTTCTACACCCCTCTGTTCCCACAGACCACTGTGGCCCCCAACAAACACTGATAAAGACCACACTTGGCACACAGAGCCCCAGTGACCCAGTCCACATCCTACTGAAGTTTGGAGGCGGACAGAAAGGGACTTGAAGTACTCTACTCACTTCCCAAGTCTGCTGCGACCCTCATCCAATTACCGATTGAGACCAAACTTGGCACACATAACCCCCCATGACTGCCTTCACGTCCTGGTGAGGTTCGGGGAGGACTGACAATGGATGATGGAATTTGTAGTATTTTCACACCCCCTGTTCCCACAGACCACTGTGGCCCCGAAAAACACCGAAAAGTCCACACTTGGCACACAGAGCCCCAGTGACCCACTCTACATCCTACTGAAGTTTGGAGGGAGAGAACATGGATGATGGGACTTGCAGTACCTTCCCTCACTTCCCAATCCGCTACAAACCTAATCCAATGATTGATCAACACCAAATCTGGCACACAGAGCCCTCATGACCCACTCTACAGCCTGGTGCAGTTTACTGTGAGACGGACCACGGATGATGGGACTTGAAGTACCTTCACTCACTTCCGAAAAAGAATGCATCCCTCATCCATTCACCAATACAGACCAAACTTAGCACACAGAGCCCCCATGACCCAATCTACATCCTACTACACTTAGGGGGAGAGAACATGGATGATGGGACTTGCAGTACCTTCAGTAATTTCATGATACCACTGCAACTCCCAATAATGATGGATCAAGACCAAACTTGGCACACAGAGCCCCCATGACCCACTCTACATCCTACTGCAGTTTGGAGGAGGGCAGACCATGGATGATGGGACTTGCAGTACCTTCCCTCACTTTCCAAGACTGCTGCAAACCTAATCCAATCACTGATCAACACCAAACCTGGCACACAGAGCCCTCATGACCCACTCAACATCCTGATGCAGTTCTGTGTGAGATGGACCACGGATGATGGGACTTGAAGTACCTTCACTCACTTCCTAAAAACAATACAACCCTCATCCATTCGCCAATACAGATCAAACTTGGCGCACAGAGCCCCCATGACCCAATATACATCCTACTGCAATTTGGGGGAGGTTGGACCACAGAGGATGGGACTTCCAGTACCTTCAGTAATTTCATGATACCACTGTAACTCCCAATACTGATGGATTAAGACCAAACTTGGCACACAGGACACCCCCCAATGATCCACTCTACATCCTGCTGCACTTCTCAAATGACCTGGGCACCGCCGGGTCCCCAAGCTAGTGTGTATAATAAAAGTCAGTGTTTGCGGTGGTGCGGCCGAGCGAGCGGTGGGAGGAATATGTGGCAGCTTTTCGATTGGTCGCCCCTTTGGGATTATTTGCATAAATGACTCCGATTGGCCAGCCACCCAACATTCCAACACTCCTGGGCAGCACAGAGAGGAAAGGAAAGGGCCTGAGGCAGACATAAATAGCTGCAGTTGAAGTTAGCCCAACAAATCACAGACTATGAGGGAAAAGGAAAGGCCTCGGGTAGTCAGCCACTGTGGCCCACAGCAATGACGGATCAGGACCAAACTTGGCTAACAGGGGACCAATGGCCCACTTCACAACCTGGTGTGGTTTAGGGCAGGATGGGCCACGAATGATGAGATTTGCAGTACCTTCACATCATTCACTTCCCAAACAACACTGTAGCCCCTATAAATCACAGACCAGGCCCACAATTGACAGCAAGGCTTCCTTAACTTGATTTTCCTGACTAGGCCTCAGCTCATGGGATATTGTTAGGCTTCCTCAACTTGATTTTCCTGACTAGGCCCCTAACAATGACAGAACAAGACCAAACTTAGCACACGGTCCCCCCCCAAGGTGCACCCTACATCCTGGTGCAGTTTGAGAGAGGATGGAACATGGATGATGGAGCTTGCAGTACTTAAATTCACTTCCTTAGAGCACTGTGGCCCACACCAAACTTGGCAGACAGAGGCCCAATGGCCCACTTTACAAACTTGCTGCGGTTTACGGCACGATGGCTCACAAATGATGGGATTTGCAGTACCTTCGCCCAATTCATTCCCCACAGAACATTGCAGCCCCTACAAATCAAAGACCAGGCCCAAACTTGGCACACAGAGTACCCATGACCCACTCTACATCCTGGTGCAGTTTTCAGTGGGATGGACCACGGATGATGGGACTTGCAGTACCTTCACTCACTTTCTGAGACCGCTGCGACCCTCATCCAATGACTGATCAATATCACACTTGGCACTCAGGGCCCCCATGAACCACTCTAAATCCTGGTGCAGTTTGGAGAACGGGGGAACATGGATGATGGGACTTCCACTTCCTTCCCTCTCTTCCAGAGACCGCTGCAACCCTCATCCAGCGAATAATCAAGACCAAATGTGACACACAGAGCCCCTACATCCTGGTGCTGTTTGGAGGAGGATGGACCATGGCCAATGGGACTCGCAGTACCTTCACTAAGTTCTTGAGACCACTGCAAGCCACATAAACATCTAATAGGAACCAACCTTGGCACATAATACCTTCCTCAAATAACCCGGGCACAGCCGGGTCCTCAGCTAGTAGTCTATAAAGCTACAATAACTAAACTGTTCGTCATTGAGTGTGAGGTTGAATTCCAACAGCTCACTCATATGCTAGAACAGTGCTGTCCAACTTCTACGGGCCCAAGGGCCGGAATTCCGGTCACTGATCACCTGGGAGGCCGAAGGGTCTGCCTCCGCTGCTGGCTCCGCCCCCTCCCTGGCTCCGCCCCCTCCCTGGCTCCGCCCCCTCCCTGGCTTCAGTTTACTTACAATTGACCTTGAGTTGTGGAGTTGTAGTTCACCTCCATCCAGAGAGCACTGAGGACTCGAATAATGATGGATCTGGACCAAACTTGGCATGAATGCTCAATATACCCAAATGGGAACACTGGTGGATTTGGGGGAATGTTTCCTAATACCTTTGAGTTATTTGAGTCCACACTCAAATTGGGACACACCAATAAAAAACCAAACACCTCAATGCCGTCGCAGGGCATGATGGGGCCTCCTTTCCCAGAGGCGGGTGGAGGAGGCCCAAAGAGCTCCCTCCCTCCCTGAAGGGAAAACAAGCCGCGGGGGCAGGCGCAAAGGAAGCCACGTTGCGCCCTGCACGCGGGGGAAGGCTGCACAACAAGGGGAGGGGCGGAGGAGGGGAAGGAAGCGTCGCCAAGGAAACCGCCGCTGAGGGACCCTTCCCTCCCTCACTCACCCACCGTCCCGCTTTCACTCGAGTCAGGCCCTTACCCATACTGCGGGAGCCCCGCCACAGGGCCAAAGCGCCAACGCCAACGCCGTCCCCAAAGAGCCCCGCTGGAGCCGAGGCCAAGCTCAGGCCGGGCGCGGCGACTCTCCCATCCACGGGGCGGGAAGCGAGGGCCCTCCACAGGAAGAGGACGGAGCCAGGAGGGGCTTTCCCTGCCTCACCCCCTCCTCCCTCTCTCTGAGGGAATGGGGGCTGGCCTGGAAGCAGCCGCGAGGGAGGAGGAGGCGCGCGCCCAGGCAGGCCGCAAATCCCGCGGGAGCTGAAATTTCGGCAGCTATCGCGAGACTACGCAGCCACAGAAGGGATTTCGACCTCCCTCAAAATCCCGTCTGTGGCTGGCGTAGTCTCGCGATGCTTGCCTAAACCCGGAAGTAGGTATTTTTTTTAATTTTTAATTTAATTTTTTATTTTTATTTTTTATTTGTATTTTATTTTAAAAAGTTAGGGGGCCGCAGGGAAGGGGCTCGGGGGTCGTGTACGGCCCCCGGGCCACCTGTTGGACAGCCCTGTGCTAGAACAGGGCTGTCCAACTTCTTCAGGCCCAAGGGCCGGATTTCAGGTGACTGATCACCTTGGGGGCTGCTCGTGGGGGCGTGGCCACTAGCAGGGGCGTGGCCGCAGCGGGGCGTGGCCACTCGCAGGGGGCAGGGCCACTCCCACCCTGGCGCGCATGCCCAGCATCCCTTGTGCCTGCCCCTTTCGGCGGGGTGACGTCAGGTGCCACGCCTGACGTCACCCAGCCCCGCCGAAAAGGGGCGGGTCGCGCAAGATACCGAGCTTGCGCGTCAGGGCAGGATCGGCGAGCCGCCCTCCGCCGTGTCCCTAGCTCTTGCAGCGGCCGCGCCTGAAGGAAGGTAAGCTCCGGGCTTACCTTCCTTCAGGTGCGACTGCTAAGAGCTAGGAGACGATCCCCCCTGGCCCGCCTCCCGCCCTGGCACCCATGCCCGGGACCTTGCGCGACCCGCCCCCTATTCGCGGGGTGGCGTCAGGTGCCAAAAGGGGCGGGTCGCGCAAGATGCCGGGCATGCGCGCCAGGGGCGGGAGGCGGGCCGGGGGATCGGTGAGCCACCCTCGGCCCGCCTCCCTAGCTCTTGCAGCGGCCGCGCCTGAAGGAAGGTAAGCCTGGGAGCTTACCTTCCTTCAGGCGCGGCGCTGCAGAGGGACACGGCGGAGGGCGGTCGGCGATCCCGCCCTGGCGCGCAAGCCCACGGTGACGGCCCTGCGCGAGCGAGAACAGGCGGGGATGTCCCGCCCCTAGGGCATCTGACGTGGCTTCCCTCGCCTCCCCTCCTCACTCACTTCGTCGGCCCTGCCCCTCCTCCCCGGAGATTGAAATTTTTGGGAAATTTTTTCCCAATTTTTTTATGTTAATATATTGTATTATGTTATACCGTGTTTCCCCGATAGTAAGACACCCCCGATTGTAAGACGTATCGGGTGTGTCAGGGGGGTCGGCTAATATAAGCCGTACCCCGAAAGTAAGCCGTACCTCAAAGTAAGCCGTAGGGAAGGTGCTCGGGGGCCATGTACGGCCCCCGGGCCGCCAGTTGGGCGGCCCTGTGCAAGAAGAAACAATGAGTGACCTCCTTCAGTACAAAGCAGGCCTTATGCATTCGGGCAGCCACAAAACTCTTTGTTTTCCCCATAACCCCAAATTGGCGAATCCATTTGCAGAAAGGCGGGAGTGGGAAGCGGGTGACGCGACTGTCACTACGGACCGTCCTTCTCCCTCTCGTCTCATTAACCGAACCGATGGCTCTCAGCACCTTCCTTCCGAAGGAGATTCGGAGTGTCACCAAGCGTTTGCTCTCAGAGCCTGACTCGGAAGATGAAGTTATAAATTAAGCTTTTATGAAGGCACCAAAAACACATCCCGATGTCCTTTTTATTAGCGACATATCTGGGTAATGGCAATAAATTAGCTGACACGAGCCCAAGGGCATCTTACCCTTGTGCTACCATTGATTGCTTGGTTATCATTTCTCTTCCCCCCACTTTGTGTGTGTGTCTGTGTGTAGCATTTCGTTTGAACAGAATTTATCATGTCAGTCTTTAATATGTTGATGATGAGTCTGGATTAGGATGGGATGCTGTTCTGTCAGTCAGACACACTTCTAGAAAACGGAGGCAAAGCTTACTGTTGCATGCACAGTCATAGTAAGCCGCCCGCGGGACTACTATTGAAGGCGAGCCCCAGAAAGAGCCCATCTGCATCCTAATTGGTTTGACCTGCAGCAGGGAGTTCCAACGTTCCTGCACATGTGCATCTCTAGCACCAAAGGCTGGGATTTGGCATCAAAAGACTTCCAGTCATTTCTACCTCTCTGTTTTCTTGCCTTGCTTAACCTGAAGCCATGGACTCTTCGTGCACGGAGTTGCATGCGGACAGGCCAACAGGGGCAAGCCCTGAGCGGTTTGGGAGACATAGTTTTCCAAGGACTTCCATGTGTTTGGACTCTCTTCTGGCTATTAGCGAAAAGGACTCTTATCTTATAGTTTTCCCAGACTTTCTTTTATATGGACTCTTCGATTATGGACTTTCCCCAACGCATATGGGTTTGATCATATAGACTTTCTACTCCTTGCATATGAAATAATTATGAGACATTGGTAGTGGTATTTCCCTGAAACCCTCCCTTTCCATGTAACCATTTTCCTGCATTTTTTTCCTTTCCCATATGTTTCTAAAAAATATGAAGGAATGCTACGTGACCCAGCTGTTTGTTTTGAGACCTGGGTGACCACATTCCTGGCTGCACCCTTTAATCCAATCATTGGAGCAATTTGCATGACAGAGGACTCTTTCTGGTATGGAGAGGTTTTTCTTTCTTTCCCCTCTCCCCATTTTGAAAGATTCCTTTTGTTTCATAAACGCCAGACCCTCTGAGATTAGCCTCGTCCCGCGTTTAAAGAACATATGGCATAACTATTTTTCATATTTCATAACCGGCCGTCACTGTTGGTGTTGTAAATGAGCCTCCAGTTACTACAGGTAGTAGCATGGAGGAAGGTGCTGAGGCAGTAACATCAAGCAGTAGCTCAGTTTGGGGCGCGGCTCTGGATGATCAGGCTCCTACAGCTGGGGTAAAGAGAGTGGCTAGTGCCTCAAGCCTTGACTCAGACAGAGAACAGAGGAGAAAGATTCAGCATATACTTAGGGAACCTTCTGAGTCTGATACATTTGAAGGGTTTCCAGGGAATGCAGAATTACAGTCAGAAGAAAGTGATACAGACCTAGATTCAGCATTGGTGCAGGAAGTGAGAGATGTATGCAATGCGGACTCGGGGGACAGTACATTTCTGGGGTTCCAGACGGATCAGGACTGGCCATCTTCTCATTCAGAAACTGAGTGGGGCCCTTTAAGCCAAGAAGAGCTGTGGCTGAATTGGAGATCTGGGCATGGTGCAACAGCTGCAGGGAATGGTAATGTTGCTGCTTTGGAGCAGGGTGGGTTCTCTGATGACTCTGATTGATAGTGCTATAAAAGAAGTGAGTATTTGGCTTGACCCTCACGGTGGTCAAGGAGTTGATATTCTGGTTCATGTACCCTATGTTCCTGTATTCCTTGTTCCTGGTTTCCAGATTACTCATGAGTTATTGGGTTCTTTATCCACTTTGTTCCATGGGAGAGCTGCTATGGCAGCTCTAGCTGATACTGGGAAAAGGTGGGGGGTTTTGGGATTCATGTCTGCTTTTTGTGTTTAGCTGCTGCCGTGTACCTCTTGACCTTCACTGTGACTGCTGTGAGTTTCCTGCTACAGAGTGTTTGGTATAGTATTACATGGAGGGAGGAAGATGCTGTGTTTTATGGGGGGCTGTGAATTATGTGTTTTCTGTATACTCAGCTCCTGTCGACTCTGGAACGTCTCCTCCTTTCCTGTGTGTTTGTCTCCTGTCCTATGATCCCTGGATTGAAGTTTGACTACGCCTTATGGACATCCCTTTGACTGAACGCCACAGAAGGACGTCTGCTGTTTGTTTTTGAGTTCTTTTCTTCTCAGCATTTTTGGTTTTGGGGTTTCCTGGGGTTGTTGGGGTTTTTGTACAGCCGAAGATAGGCTACTTTTTGTTATTCCAACACCCATCTATTATATAAATGGGTTCACGTCATGTGATGTATACCTCAAACAAAGAAACCATACAACGCAGAAAAACAATACTTGCCAACAGAAATAGGCCTCAAGCAAGGTATGTTTGTAGCAAAGAAACTTTCCCCCCCAAAACCTAAAAGGCCCCCAAAACAATGAGTAAAAATAAAACTACATTTCCCAGAATCCTCCGGGGCAGCCAATGACTCACCCAGCCTCTACATTCTGAACAACATGATTGGCTGCCAATAAGGGCGGATTTGCATAACTGCTGTAACCATAGCAACGCTGGCAAGAGCCATCCAAGGCTAGGTGTCACGATCACGGACTTACCGGCCCCTTAATCACACACACAGAGACGTACTGAATGCTAACTACTTTATTGAGTAAATACAGTTCAAAGATATTGGGGCTCCCGGCTGCAATTCAATGGCACAATCATAGGGCCGGTGCGGAGGCAAGCATTCCGTAGGACCAGTTGCAGAGTCTTGAAAAGCCCAAAATGGCCAGCGGCCCGGCTATCGTGGCAAAGCTTGAGAATGTCCTCCCGCTCGGGCCCAGGGGAAACATAGACCGAGTCCCGGTGGTAGAGCACCCCGTTCTTTACCTGGAAAGGGGCTTGGGGCCCCTTGGTCAACTGCTCTTGCACCCACGGGTCGGTCCGCTGGCGAGCGGAGACACGAACGCTCAAAGGTCTCTTATCTCCAGGGGTCGGCGGGGCCGCTGGAGGATTGACAGGGAGCGCCCGAGCAGCCGCAAAGTTCTCCGCTACCTCCAACGGCCCGGCCCCATCGCGAACGTACTCCGGCTTTCGGGACAACGCATCAGCTTGCTTGGTCTGCTTGGGGGTCACATAGTGAATGCGGAAATTGAATCGCTCAAAGAACAGGGACCATCGCTGTTGCCTCTGGTTCAATTTGCGCTGGGTTTTCAAGTGCTCCAAATTCCGGTGGTCGGTGTGAACCTCCACCGGGAACTTGGCCCCTTCAAGCAGGTGTCTCCAGACTTCAAACGCCACCTTGATGGCCAAAAGTTCCTTCTCCCAAATGGTATAGTTCTTTTCCGGAGCCGTCAGCTGCCGGGAATAGTAGGCACAGGGCAACAAGTCCGTCCCTGAGGCTGTAGCAGGATCGCTCCCACCGCCACATCCGACGCATCGGCCTGACGATGAAAGGGGTGGGGGTTGGGGTGCTGCAGAAGCGGCTGAGTGGTGAACAGCTGCTTTAACTTGCGGAACCCTACATCTGCCTCCGGAGTCCACCGGAAAGGCACCTTTCCCGCAAACACTGGGTGATAGGATCAGCCCACTTGGCAAAGTCAGGAATGAACTTGCTGTAGTAGTTGGCAAAGCCCAGGAATCTTTGAATGTCTTTTTTGCTAGCCGGGCCGCTCAATCGGCCCCGGCTTGGACCTTGGTGTCATCCATGGCGATGCCCGTAGGAGAGATACGGTAGCCCAGAAAGTCCACCTCCCGCAGATCAAAAGCACACTTCTCCAGCTTAGCATAGAGCCCGTGAGCTCTGAGTCTCTGGAGCACCTCCTTGACATGGCGGTCATGGGTCGCCTGATCTGGAGAAAAAATGAGCAGGTCGTCTAGGTAGACCGCCAAATAGCGGTCCAGCAAGTCTCGGAAAATGTCATTCATGAAATGTTGGAAACAGGCTGGGGCGTTGCACAAACCGAATCCCATCACCAGGTATTCGAAACTTCCCAACTTGGTCTGGAAGGCCGTCTTCCATTCATCACCCTGGCGAATCCGGACAAGGTTGTAAGCCCCCCTCAGGTCCAGTTTAGTGAACACCTTGGCTCCCCGCATCCGCTCCAAAAGCTCGGGGATCAAGGGAAGGGGGTAGCGATTCCGGATCGTGATCTTGTTGAGTTCCCTATAGTCATTGCAAAGTCGCAACTTCCCCGATTTCTTCTTGTCGAACAGAATCGGTGCCCGCCGGGATTGGGAGGGCCGAATGAACCCCTTCCGCAGATTCTCATCCAGGAAATCTCGGAGAGCCTGTTGCTCTGGTTCCGAGAGAGGGTAGAGTCTCCCCCGAGGGATTGGGGCTCCCGGCTGCAATTCAATGGCACAATCATAGGGCCGGTGCGGAGGCAAGCATTCCGCCTCCTTCTCACTGAAGACATCCCAAAATCCGGCATACTTCTTGGGTAGGGTGGCCACATTCTCCACTTCTTGAGCCTGGCATGCCCGGGCCATCATGCAGTGGCCCTGGCAATGGTCAGAAGAAAAAATTAGCTGTCTCTTGGCCCAGGAGATCTGGGGGTCATGGAGCGCGAGCCACACAATGCCCAGGACAATGGGGAAATCTGGGAGCTTGGTTACAAGAAAAGAAATGTCCTCTTTATGGGAGCTAGTCCACATCCTGGTAGGGGCTGTATATTGAGTCACAGCCCCCGTTTTCAAAACTCTCCCATCGATAGTCTGGACACCCTTGGGCTCTTGAAGATCAAGAAATTGTAATCCAGCAGACTTGGCATAGTCCGCATCGATGAAGTTGTTGGTGGCCCCCGAGTCTATCATGGCATGGACCATCATCGGCCCCTTTCTCAGGTGACCACAAGCTGACCATTACAAGGAACAATTGTCCAGTCTTGGGTTCAGGGGAAGGTTAGCGACGCCGGCCGAGTGAGCGAACCCTCTTACACCCGGCCGGCCCCTTCCCCCGTCGCCTGAAGGGCCTCTTCGGCTTCTGGGGCCCCTCCGAGGGCGGCAGAGGCCCGAGGGGTCTTTCCACGCGGTTTCTGGGGGCACTCCTTTGAAAAGTGTCCAGCCCCCCCGCAATACCAGCATAAGTTAAGACGCTGACGCCGTGCCTTCTCCGCCTGGTCCACTTTGGGCCGTACGGTCCCCAACTGCATGGGCTCCGGGTCGTCAGGACCGGCTGGCGTCGGCAATTGCCGGGGTTGGAACTGCCCGGCCCCTCCTTCCTTCCTCGCCACCGGTTTCTCCAGCACGCCCTTGTCCCACCGCCTCCTGGTCTGCAGTCCAGCTTCCACACGAAGGCTCAGGGCAATGGCTGCCTCAAGATCATCGGGCCGAGGATGTTTTAACATCTCCTGTTGCAATTCCGAGGTCAGCCCCGCAGTGTAGTGATAACGCAACGCCGATACGTTCCACTGTACCTGGGCAGCCAGGACTCGAAAGCGGGAAATGTACTGGGACAGGGAGAGATCCTTG
Organism: Anolis apletophallus; assembly: GCA_030556195.1. NCBI lineage: Eukaryota > Metazoa > Chordata > Lepidosauria > Squamata > Anolidae > Anolis > Anolis apletophallus. Next base: position 5,087 of record JARBWK010001292.1, on the reverse strand, counting down.
ATCGTCAGCCGGGCCAATCCTCTCAGCCAGCTCTTCATTCACGGGGCCCCCCATGTCGCCCGGATCGCGGCTAGGAAAGCCCGCAGCGTGTTGGTATGGGGGACTGGGCCCGATCAACGCGTGGCCCACGCTGCTGCGGTCCCTTCCATCAGGTTGTAAACAAACACCACCTGGGCTCGATCATTGGCGAACTCGTTGGGGCGCTGCTCCAGGTATAGTTCCACTTGGCAAACAAAAACCTCCACCTGAGCCGGGTTGCCATTGAAACGGGCCGGTGGGCTCACCCCCGGGTGCCGTCCGGCCCGGGTACGTAGCTCTCCCAATTCCTGCTGCATCGCTTGCACTTGGGCATCTGTCAAGTTAGCCATGGCGACCACTGTCGTGAGCGCTTCTTGCGGCGTCTTCGAGCGGCGTCCCGTGGTGTGATAGGGGTTCTTGGAGTTCTCCGGCCAGCTGTCACGATCACGGACTTACCGGCCCCTTAATCACACACACAGAGACGTACTGAAGGCTAACTACTTTATTGAGTAAATACAGTTCAAAGATATTGTCCAATAATGATGAAAAAGCAATCCAAAAGGTTTGAAGTATCAATGTCCAAAAGAACTTAGCAATAGGCAAAAGGCTTAGCAAGGCACCACAATGCTGTGGCCAGGAACAAGGCAAGGCTTCCCAAAGCTTTGGGACAGGAACAAAGGCAAGGCTTGATGACCACTAGCTAACCAGCTCGTGATCCCTAACTCCGTCTCACGCCTATCCAGTAGCGACGTGGCCGGAGAACTGAGGATGCGTTCCCACGGATCCTATACTTAATCCTTCGGCCGAGGCCCCCGCCGCTCTAGGCTTCTTCGTCTCCAATCTCCGCTCACGGACCTCGGTCGGTCTAGGACCCTAGACCAAGCCCTCCTGGTAGACTCGATGTCCCGTCTCCTATCGAAAGTTCGACCTTGCCTCTCAGCAGCTGTGTCGCTATCTTCCTGAGAACTTTCCTCCCTAGCACTTTCCCACTCGGCTTCGTCCATGTTTTCACTTTCAAGCTCTTGGGAATTCCTCCCCCCGGGGTGTTCATAACTCCCTTCGGTGCTTCCCATCTCCACCTGGTGATCGGAATCTATGCTAGGCCCAAACATCATCTCATCCCATGCGGGCGAACGAGGCCCATCCGAAGGGCCCTGTGCTTCACCCCAGTCATCTAGCTCATCCTCTGAATCCACATCTGCTGCTGCAGGCCCTAATGCTAATGGAACCCCAGGACCTATTCCCTGCCCTCCAGGCACAAACGAGAACTGCTGTGCTACACTAGGATAGAATGCTGAGAGATTTCAGTTGGTGTTTGAGGGTTAAACTGCCAAAACCAAACTCTGAGGGAGCAATTCTCCAGCAAATTCCTACCCACACAACACAACACAACTTCCAATCACAACCCATCCCACCAACCTTACGGGACCCCGTACACACAACACCTACAAACACCACAAACTAAAACCATTCCTTCCTTCCACACAGACAGAAACTGACCCAAAAGACAAGCCATGCCTTATAAAAATAACAGCATCGGACGACACACTCACAACGCTAGATACATCAAACAAAAAAGGGCAAAACAAACGCCAGAACAGAAACACACTGCGCAGCAGAGACACAGACAACAGGTCACTGCACGACGCACAGCTGAGAACCAAATGCAAAGAACTGCACGACGTTAAGAAGCGCGCAGCCAGGAACAACAAAGATGCAGAAATGCAACACAACAGCAGCGCGCAAGGAGCGCAGAAACACGACGTCGCAACACAGAAAACAAACTTCAAAAACACCACAACCAATTCCACCGCCTAGCCTTCAGATACAACGCTGCAGAAGACTACAGCATGGTGCCAGAGGCCGACATTGGCACCCTAACGCACATCTGCACACACTGCAAAGCCCTGAAATACCCAGCAGAAACAACAGGAATGTGCTGCCTAGCCGGTAAAGTCTCTCTACCACCACTTGCCACTCCTCCACAACCACTACAGACTTTGATGAGTGGACACACTCCAGAATCAAAACACTTCCTCCGCTATATAAGACAATACAACTCATGCTTCCAGATGACATCATTTGGAGCACACATAGAAAGTGCGGAATTCATGCAGACATGACCCCACCAAGACCGTAAGTAACATCATTTCCAACCCTTACATCTCGCATCTCTTAAATAGGGCACAGCAACGCGTGCCGGGTACAGCTAGTTTGATGTTAAAATAAACTTTTGTTATCTTTTAACTCCTGGACTCAGCCACGGCCGTCTCTGTACCACAACAGTTGGCCTCGGAAACCAACACATGGCTGCAATTATTTCATTTGTTTACCATCCAGAAGGCTGAAATTCTCATGGATAAAATCTGCATATGGCCCTTTGTCAACAAGGAAGGGTCGTTAAGGACAATTCCTGCTTCTCACAAAGAACAAAAGAATTCCCTTGACTCGAAAGGTCAGGGCCTTGGATTCATTAACACATGGACAAATCTACTCAAGAAAACTCCAGCTGCTTTGTTTCGAAAACATTCCTGCTCCTCGCTCCCCATTCAGAATAGGTAAACGCAACACCACAATATAATGAATAACACAGATATATTTTATCGCATTCAAAAGGACTCAATGGTCAAGAGTGTCAGAAATCAAAGTTGTAAGTTCACTCTCAACATAATCACATATTTTTTAAAGGGGCAATGCCCTATCTGTTATATAATGAACATAAAAAGCATAAACAGCATATACGAGCTGCTAACTCACACAGGAGTGAGCTGAGACGCCGTAGCTGGAAGGAAAAGCTCCTCCGTCATCAAAAGTGGACACAGAACCCAGAAGCCCTCCCAGGCGCAATACAAATCAAGGTATTAGCATTATTAAAGTGCCAGAAAACAATAATAGAATGCACAATATTAGCAATCACTGGGAGGCTTGCAAAGCGGTCAACGAATAGTTATATTCTGCGCCTTCGTTTCTCCCCGAAAGGGGCTTCTTCAGGACCGTGGGCGTGGTCAATACGGGGAGTCTGGAGGACGTCCAACAGCAGGAGTAACACATCACATATGGGAGCAGAGGCACCGCATAATGCTGTCGATATCAGTGGATATCGGGCTCAAGAGCTCTTGAGCCCTCCAGAATCCCGTATTGACCACGCCCACGGTCCTGAAGAAGCCCCTTTCGGGAGAAACGAAGGCGCAGAATATAACTATTCGTTGACCGCTTGCAAGCCTCCCAGTGATTGCTAATATTGTGCATTCTATTATTGTTTTCTGGCACTTTAATAATGCTAATACCTTGATTTGTATTGCGCCTGGGAGGGCTTCTGGGTTCTGTGTCCACTTTTGATGACGGAGGAGCTTTTCCTTCCAGCTACAGCGTCTCAGCTCACTCCTGTGTGAGTTAGCAGCTCGTATATGCTGTTTATGCTTTTTATGTTCATTATATAACAGATAGGGCATTGCCCCTTTAAAAAATATGTGATTATGTTGAGAATGAACTTACAACTTTGATTTCTGACACTCTTGACCATTGAGTCCTTTTGAATGCGATAAAATATATCTGTGTTATTCATTATATTGTGGTGTTGCGTTTACCTATTCTGTTTGTTGTAATACAGCACCCATTTACTTGCCTCGCTCCCCATTCGCCAGAACAAGAAGTGGCACTGTTTCACTATTGGACCAAACTCCAGCTGCCCCAGCGATTCCATCCAATCAACACAAAGCTGGTCTGGGGGCGGGAAGTGGGAAATTTGAATCTGTAACCTTATAAAAATGGCATATCTTTTGAATGTAACTTTATGACTGCTTTGCGACAAGGAATCTGCAGTAGTCATCCTTCTCAGCTGACAATAATAAAAACTTCAGTGACATCTTCTTCCGGACTCCTTTGGTGAGATCATTTGGGAAAGGGATTTTTAAATTGCTTTTAAAACTTCACCTGAGGTTCTGCTGACATCCTCGTTTTAGGGGTACTTCTGGGTCTCTGCCCCCTATGGGCAAGGCTGTCCTAAATTGTTCGGTAACACTATGGTCAGATTTCCCAGTTTCTCTCTCTAGGCTTCAGCTTACCTCAACTTTTCTCAACCTGGGAATTGGGACCCCTGGGGGAGGGTCTCGAGGGGGTTTCAGAGGGGTCATCAAAGACCATCAGAAAACGTATTCAGTGTTTCCTCGCTACTTTGCAGTTTGCTTATTACGGACTCGTTCTTTCGCGGATTTAAAAAAATATTAATTTAAAATATATTACCCAATAATTTCCATCGTTGCCTTGAGGCCGTCACTGGATGGCTGCGAGCCAGTAGGTTGAAGGTGAATCCGGCAAAGACGGAGATCCTGTGGCTGGGTCCTCCGGGCCGTAGGGATGTTCAGCTTCCAACCCTGGACGGCGTGACATTACGTCCGTCGCCCTCTGTTAAGAGCTTAGGAGTAACCTTTGGACCCCTGTTGTCGATGGAGGCCCACGTCTCCAGCGTCAGCAGGGTAGCATTTTTCCATCTTCGCCAGGCGAGGAAGCTGGCCCCCTATTTGTCCCGGCGCGACTTAGCCACAGTGATCCAAGCCACGGTCATCTCGAGGCTGGACTACTGTAACGCTCTTTACATTGGACTTCCTCTGTCGGTAATCCGGAGACTCAAGCTGGTGCAGAACGCTGCAGCGCGACTCCTGGCAGGGGTCCCGATTGGCCACCACATCACGCCAATCCTGCGCGAACTGCACTGGCTCCCAATTGAATGCCGGATTGCCTTCAAAGTGTTAGTCCTGACTTTTAAGGCCTTACATGGTCTGGGGCCAGTGTACCTGCGGGACCGCCTTGTCCCATATCATCCCACCAGATCACTGCGCTCCAAAGAGCTAAACCTCCTGGTCATCCCAAATGTGAGGACCTACCATCTGTCCGCAACCCGCCGCCGGCTTTCTCTGTTGCAGCCCCTACCATGTGGAACGCACTGCCCGCCGGCATCCGTGCCACCCAGGGCCCTCCTCCCGTTCAGGAGAGCAGTCAAGACATTGCTGTTCCAACAAGCCTTCGCAGTTAGCTAAACTGTAGCTCGCACCGCCTAGCTGTCAGCCCAC
>JARBWK010001291.1:0-19998 GCA_030556195.1 Anolis apletophallus | reverse complement strand
GGCCCTGGGCCAGACTGGAGCCGCGACTGCTTCGCCGCCAGGAGTGAGGAGCCTGTAGCCGCTGCTCATTTGGGGAGATGGAGGCAGGGTATTTATTGTTATTCCCCCTCCCTCTCCCCTGCCTCCTTCTGATGTCACAATGTCTGCCCAGGCGACTGAACTGTTGCTGCCTCTCAGCCTCTTCAGTGTTTTCTCTTGCCTCCTTCTGCCCTCAGTCTCAGTCCCAACCGCTCTAACGGCGCCTTTCCTGTCTCAGACAGGAAAGGTGGCGGCCGCAAATTCCTGATCGTGGGAGCCTTGTGTCCATTTGGTCCTGTGGGTCAGAGCCTGTTGGTTTTCCTTGTTTTTGGGAGTGGAACCTGCCTGCGCCTGGGAAGCTGTCTACAGGTGAAAGCAGGCTTGAGCAGAGATCGGCTCCAACTTGCTTTCGTGCCTCCTTCTGATGCCACAATGTCTGCCCAGGCGACTGAACCATTTCTGCCTCTCAGCCTCTTCAGTGCTTTCTCTTGCCTCCCTTCTGCCCTCAGTCTCAGTCCCAACCGCTCTAACGGCGCCTTTCCTGTCTCGTACAGGAAAGGTGGCGGTCGCAAATTCCTGATCGTGGGAGCCTTGTGTCCATTTGGTCCTGTGGGTCAGAGCCTGTTGGTTTTCCTTGTTTTTGGGAGTAGAACCTGCCTGCGCCTGGGAAGTGCTCGTCTACAGGTGAAAGCAGGCTTGGAGCAGAGATCGGCTCCAACTTGCTTTCGTGCTTCCTTCTGATGCCACAATGTCTGCCCAGGCGACTGAACCATTGCTGCCTCTCTGCCTCTTCAGTGCTTTCTCTTGCCTCCTTCTGCCCTCAGTCTCAGTCCCAACCGCTCTAACGGCGCCTTTTCCTGTCTCGTACAGGAAAGGTGGCGGTCGCAAATTCTGATCGTGGGAGCCTTGTGTCCATTTGGTCCTGTGGGTCAGAGCCTGTTGGTTTTCCTTGTTTTTGGGAGTGGAACCTGCCTGTGCCTGGGAAGCGCTCGTCTACAGGTGAAAGCAGGCTTGGAGCAGAGATCGGCCCAACTTGCTTTCGTGCCTCCCTTCTGATGCCACAATGTCTGCCCAGGCGACTGAACCATTGCTGCCTCTCAGCCTCTTCAGTGCTTTCTCTTGCCTCCTTCTGCCCTCAGTCTCAGTCCCAACCGCTCTTAACGGCGCCTTTCCTGTCTCGTACAGGAAAGGTGGCGGTCGCAAATTCCTGATCGTGGAGCCTTGTGTCCATTTGGTCCTGTGGGTCAGAGCCTGTTGGTTTTCCTTGTTTTGGGGAGTGGAACCTGCCTGCGCCTGGGAAGTGCTCGTCTACAGGTGAAAGCAGGCTTGGAGCAGAGATCGGCTCCAACTTGCTTTCGTGCCTCCTTCTGATGCCACAATGTCTGCCCAGGCGACTGAACCATTGCTGCCTCTCAGCCTCTTCAGTGCTTTCTCTTGCCTCCTTCTGCCCTCAGTCTCAGTCCCAACCGCTCTAACGGCGCCTTTCCTGTCTCAGACAGGAAAGGTGGCGGTCGCAAATTCCTGATCGTGGGAGCCTTGTGTCCATTTGGTCCTGTGGGTCAGAGCCTGTTGGTTTTCCTTGTTTTTGGGAGTGGAACCTGCCTGCGCCTGGGAAGCGCTCGTCTACAGGTGAAAGCAGGCTTGGAGCAGAGATCGGCTCCAACTTGCTTTCGTGCCTCCTTCTGATGCCACAATGTCTGCCCAGGCGACTGAACCATTTCTGCCTCTCAGCCTTTTCAGTGCTTTCTCTTGCCTCCTTCTGCCCTCAGTCTCAGTCCCAACCGCTCTAACGGCGCCTTTCCTGTCTCGTACAGGAAAGGTGGCGGTCGCAAATTCCTGATCGTGGGAGCCTTGTGTCCATTTGGTCCTGTGGGTCAGAGCCTGTTGGTTTTCCTTGTTTTTGGGAGTGGAACCTGCCTGCGCCTGGGAAGTGCTCGTCTACAGGTGAAAGCAGGCTTGGAGCAGAGATCGGCTCCAACTTGCTTTCGTGCCTTCTTCGGATGCCACAATGTCTGCCCAGGTGACTGAACCATTTCTGCCTCTCTGCCTCTTCAGTGCTTTCTCTTGCCTCCTTTTGCCCTCAGTCTCTGCCTCATCGCTGCCCTGCCTTTTGCCTCTGTCCTTTCCTCCTCTTGCGCTTCCTGGTATTTGTGTTAAGTTCATCTTTTCTCCTAGTAGTAGTAGTATTTGTTTTTTGTTTTTATAATTGTTTGGTTTGTTGTATCTTTTCGAGAGTGTTTGTTAATTGTTTTTTGTTATTGAGTGTGTTGTTTTCTGTGGAAACCTGGTAAAATATTACTGTTAAAAAGGAAAAACTGCCAAAAATAAAAACAGAAAGAGAAAAAAGGCCTCTTCTGAATGAGAAAAAATATCATTTTTCTTATTTCTTAGCATTATTTATATGTTGGAAGGTGTCATAAAAAGGGGCTAGTAGCAAATCTAGCTCAATACTGGCCTGCTGCTACCTGAGATTCGAGTCATTTATTTAAGGAGCCTTGAATCAGAAGAAGCTCCCGTTACCTGGCCAGTGGCATCCAATCAGCACAGACAGCAGTAGCCAAGCAGGCAGAGGCACCCCCCCCCCCCCAACCTTGTCATTTCTTCAAAAGAAATTACAGAGCAACTGAAGTGCCATGTGAAAAATTTGCAACACATGTTGAGGATAGAAAAAGCAACAAATGCCCAGCTTCAAAAAAATCTAATTCAGCTTTGGAGAAGATGCAACAACATTATTCTACGATTGGGCGAAAAGCTTTGGAAATCGATCAACAACGGAATCGCGTAATAACACTATTGGGCCAGGCACTAAGATTTTCAAAACTTTCCCAAAATACCATTATAAGTCTGGAACAAGAACTGCAATTTAAAAATTCTGAACTTGCAGAGTTAAAATCAGTTGACCCAGCAGCACTCCTTGAGGAAAATATTACACTAAGAGCAAGACAAAAGGAATTAGAAGCATCACGTAGAGTTACAGATCTGTAATAAGGTCAGTAATTTCCCAAGACTGATCTTTATATCACAACTTTGCTGTGAATATGTGTCTTTTTCACTCCACTGTATTTTTATTACACTCATCGGGTTAAAATGGGACCCCCAAAGGCCACCCAGTCCCACCCCATTCTGCCAAGCAGGAAGATAGATTAGAATGACTATTATTATCATTATTATTTATTATCATCATCATCATTTATCACCATCATTTATTATTATGTTTATTATCATTTTAGTAATATCATTATCATTATTTATCATAATCATGTATCAATATTATTTATGTTTATTATCATTTTAGTATTATAATTATTTATTATAATCATTTATTATTATAATCATTTATTATTATCCTTATTTATTATCATCATTATTATCCCTATTTATTATCATTATCATAGAGCTGTTGTTGTGGTTGTTATGGTTGTTGGAAGGGGAACCAAAGGCCCGTCTAGTCCAACCCCCTTCTGCCAAGCAGTAAGAATTACCACACACACACACACACACACACACAATGTTATTTATTTATTATTATTACTACATTATGATTATATATTTATTATTACATTATTATAACATTCTCTTTTATTTTATATATATATAGTATATATATATATACTATATATATATATATATATATATATATATATAAAGAGAGAGAGAGAGAGAGAGAGAGAGAGAGAGAGAGAGAGAGAAAGATTTACATCATTTATATTCCACCCTTCTCACCCTGCAGGGGACTCAGGGCAGATTACAATGTACATATGCAGGCAAACATTCAATGCCATTAGACCTACAACATATATAGACAGACACTCAGAGGCTATTTAACATTACAGCTTCTGGCCACCAGGAAGAGCTGTCTCATTCCTTCATTTTTGCATACTTCCTGGAGATTTTATGGCCTTGTAAATCAGTTAAATTTAGCCTCCCCACAACAAGTGGTACCCAAATTTCCTACTTGACAGATGCAACTGTCTTTCGGGTTGCAAAGGTCAACAACAAGCTACACAATTTGTTTGAGAGCTCACTCTGACCCAGGCAGGCAGATTTCATAACACAGTCTCTGATCATGTCTTGTTTATGTAATAAAAGTGAATGTTTGTATGTATGTACAGTATGTATGTGTAGGGCGAAGGGATATGTGGCAGCTTTCTGATTGGCTCCCACTTTCACAGACCACTATGACCAATACGGGTGATGGATCTGGACTTTCTCAAATAACCCGGGCAGCGCCGGGGTCCCCAAGCTAGTAAATAATAAACCTGAGGAGGCAGGAAGAGAGAGATTTGAAAGGAAGGAATTTTCTTAACTTGACCTCCTGCTAGGCCAGTGCCTCAGTCTTGCCATTTGCAAAGCTTAACCTGAACTGAATATATTGCAGACCATCATCAATCTGACTGATATGTAACTCTCAGATAGCGAAGTATCCATCTTTCTGAAAGTTCCACAACAAAATCAACCAACCATTTAGTTGTTAAAATAAGTTGCATATTTTGTCATGGCCTGAGATAAATTTGGTTGAGAAAGATTAAACATTTACTTCAGGTTTACAATGGCTAGTATTCTATATTTACTAACAGGTTTGTATTGACAAGAAAATCTGGACTAATCTCAAATCCACACTGGCTGTCCCCCAAGGAATTTGACATTGTCTTTGCACTGCTTTGGGCAAAACCCAGGGAGATAATCCATAGCTTGTTGGAAACTCTGACGCTTCCTGCTGATTTCTGAGATCCCAGACAGCAGAACTGGGTTCATCAATTCAGGAAAATTTCACAGTTCAGATGGGAGACAGGGACCGCCACCCTTCCCCTGCACTAATCAGTGATAAATCATGCCCAAGTCATAGAATCATAGACTGATATGGAACAGATCACAGAGGCCAACGCCCTGCCATGCAGGAAAAGCACAAAGCACCCCCAACGGTTGGCCATCCAGCATCTGTTTAAGATCCTCCAAAGAAGGACCCTCCGAGGCAGTGTGTTCCAGTTTGAATACCACTGATATTCTCAATTGGTCACAAAACTTCCCAAATCCTTCTTGCTGGTGTTGGGGGAATAGGAGGTGGCTGCCAAACTGTGGGGTTGTTCTAGACCAATTTTTTTTTTTTTGGTGGGGCGGGTACATTGGCCAGCTCTCTTCCATTGCATCAGCATGTCAGAGTCCAGACTGCCCAGTTCATCCATTTTTGTCCTGCCAGGCATTGAAACTTGTCACAATGGCCATTGGCTATAGAGTTCTGGAGATGTCATAGCCTTCAGTAGGTACCTTAGCAGAAATTAGCAGAAATATGCAAAAAGATCATCAACAGAGGCACCTGGTAATGCAACAAGTAACCTGGCCACTTGTCATGCCAACAAAGGGCAGCAAAGGTAAGTCCCATCCCCATTTCCTTTTCACACAGATGTAGGGAAAAGCGGATGGCAAGGCCAATGCTGACAGTGAACTGTTTTGAATTTCAATCTGTCCAGTTCTCCACGCCAAGCCTGAAGTGGCAAATAAAGTTGTGTCCTTTATGGTGAGTTTTGTGGCTTTCATCTGCAGAGTGGTTATTGCCCTTGGTCACACAATCTATCTAATGCACATTTTAGTAGCGTTTATCTCTACATCAATCTATCTACTAGTTTTCTCTAAGACATTTTTCAGGTCCAGTATTCTTTATGGTAAACTTAATTAATTTTTGAATTCTCAAAACGAGGCAGCTGAAAACACCAAAGTGATTATTAGACAATTGTTTATGTTGTGTTGGAGGCTGTGCTTCCAGAATCAAACCAATAATAAAACATTTACTTTCCGGCTGCAAAGACTCCATAATCAGCACTGTAATTGCCATGGGTAAATGGAACCCTGGATATATTGAGCCATGGCAATTAAGGTAGTGTCAAACTGCAGTAATTCTACAATGTAACGACACCTGTTGTTAAAAACCAGGAACCCAAAACTCATGACTGAGGGGTCCTGATGGATGATCATGAAGGTTTCCATAAACCGAAAGCAAAGAATAATTGTTTTCCTTTCTCAACCCTGTTCATGTCCCTTACACAGTCACTCCTCTAGGCTGGTTGGACAGAAGGGTTGCATCCAACCCTTCTGCCCAATAATGAATTAATCTCTTCGTGCCTGAGAGCCCATCAAGGCAGACACCTATGGCATTGTCTTTGGACTTCATCAGAAAGACCTGGGGAAAATGGGGGAAAGAGTGACAAATTGTGTTCTTTGTATGTAGAATAATCTTCTTTGGGTGGGTTTCCATCTTTAAAGAAGATGGAGAATTTATTTACCCCCATCATACAGGATAACTTATTTCTGCCTCTAGCTCAGCTATCCATCTCAAAGCACCGTTCTTAAGACAGGCACCACTCCTTTACTTTTCTTCTCAATCCTGTTACACTAGAGGAGATCCAAGGCACCATTATAACTTTCTAAATATTAAATATAAATATAATACGAAAAAAGTGAATGTATGTATGTGACAATGTCTGTGGTTCCCACTTCCAGAGATGACTGTGGGGCACTGATTATGGATCAGGACCTGTTTTGGCACACAGAACCCACATACTTTGGGGGGGGGATTGACCTTGATTTTGAGGAGTTGTAATTCCCCTGCATCCAGAGAGCACAAAACCCAGCCGCTGACAGATCTGATATCCACATGATTTATACTTGGCAATTGTTTTTCAACTGTTAGACTGATTTCCAGGTGACTCTTAACTATTAGGAACAGAGAATATGACAATATACAAAGCATATATATTTAGCAGACCTTCAGAAGTATTGTTTAGTGTTCAAAACAGATCTAATCTCTCATAAATATATTGTACCTATATTTCATGCTCTCTGAGTCTGAAGACAAGATTCAAGTTAGACTTATTTAAAAATAACTCCTTTTATTTACAACTTTATACACTTCAATGTGCAGGCACATTTCTAGTTAGTTTAAACTGTAAAACATTTTGTTTTGTGTCTTTAATGTTGAGTCTTTATCAGTCTCTTCAACACTCTATAGCTCTGTACAACTCTATAACTGTCTGTTTTCAACTGTCATCTTCAATTGTCATCACTCAACTGTCAACTTTAATAAATTTATTTACCCCCATTAAAGCAGAATTGGCGCTTTTAGCAGAAGTACAGTCAGGAGAGAGTGATGCACAAGCACAGACCTTAGTATAACAAGATAGCTTGCCAAAATCATGCTAAAAGCCATTCCGAGAATAATGCACTCTGATTGGTATGTAAGGCACCAGCAGTGATTTGCCAGGGAACATCATGTGCCTTGATTGATAACACTGGCCGTGATTGGCCTAGCTAGCACCCAGCGTGTATCTATTTACATTGTTAATGATTGGTAGAAACTGCGCATGGGCAAAATGAAACTGTTCCTCCTTGCTGGCATAGAGGGATGGTTTAGAAATGTTGCAAATTAAAGAACATGATGCCCTTATGGCAGATAACCTACTGTGGGAATGAGATTTTAATACTGCGTAGAGCTGTTTAGCAAATGAGAATGCTTATAGAAAATGATGCCAAATAATGTGATGTCTAATTGGATGTTAGAAATGAGTTGATGCTGTAAACCAATGAATAATGATGAAGAAAGGAGGGACGAGACCTGCCGCCATTGAATGTATATAAGGGAAAGTTTAAGATTGATCGGGGTTCTTGCCCCGAGGCAGCTAGTTCTGTGGGCAGGTCCCGTCAGCTGACGTTGTAATCAATAAATTTTGGCTTCATTGCACCTACAGTACGATTGTTGCGTGTTCTCTCGTTCCTGCGCCCGCACGGCTGCGCCGCCTAAGTTAAAAAGGTAACACCTGGGAGCCTTGGGGCTCCAGATTTGCTGCTACATATTTTGGTGACCCCGACGTGATTCCAAAAGGCGATAAGACGGGTCTGCAACGCTGAGAAAGCAATCCTGTTGGCTGGACGGCTCTCGTTTGCAGGTGGGGAGCTGGGACGACTTAGGAGGGCTGAGAGGGGGCCCCCGTGAACCTAAAAGACCGGCTGCCTAGCTCGTCCCAGAGAACCGCTTGCTGAACCAAGAGACCGCAATCACCAGTACTGTCAGTGAAGCCACGCCAGAAGAAAGACCGGGGGTGCAGTCTGCCGACCGCATCTACTGAGCAATCCGGCACTGAAAGCGCGCAAGGGAAGACCGGGGGTGCAAGTCTGCCGACGTGCATCTAGTGAGCAATCCGGCAACAATCGAGTGAGGACGCGGGAAGTGGTCCCGGGGTCTGCAGGAATCGGCAAGTATAGAGCTCTAAAACACTAACACGTAGGGAACATACACCCATTGGGAGGCGGGCAATCACTGAAGTGTTTTGGCCGGTGAAATATGGGTGGGGTGGGATCAAAAGAAAAGAAGGAGACACCTCTGAAATGTGTGTTAGACAACTGGGATAGGTTCTGCCTGTTAGCAGTAGAGGGAAATCCGCAGGAGTTGAAAGACTACAGGCTTAAAAACCTGTGCACAGAAGTGTGGCCGGCTGTCCTGGAGATTAGCTGGCCAAAGGAAGGGACCTGGGATTTGAGACCATGCTTAAAGTTAGAATCTTATTGTTACGAAGAACATCCATCTGATCAATGGATTTACTCCGCAACATGGTTGAGACTGGTTTCAGAGGGGGTCTGGTGGGCGGGCCCAAAGGGGCAAGCCAGAGGAGGATGTTTTGTTAGCCGAAAGGCAGGGAAAAGCACTCCGGTTTTGCAAACTGAGCTGGAGGAGTTGTTCCCGTTAAGGAGAAGACCAAGGCAGAGAGAAAATGCCGCCGCAGGGGCGGGGGAGGCCAATGCGCCCCCGCTCGATGCGAGTTTAAACGTCCCAACCCAAGCCCAAGACGCGGCCCCCACCCTTGGGGCAGGCCCAGCCGCCCAGATGGCGTCCCCGGCTGTGACGCAAGCTGAGGTGGCCCATCCTGCTCCAGCCGCGACTTCCCCAATGAACCCCCCCAATGTGCCCCAACCCGAAGTAGGGAGCCTGCCAGCCGCGGATTCCCGCGTGATGTCCCCGTCAGTCATGACCACATCACAGACCGCAACGGCCCCGTTAATGTCATCATCAGCCATGGCGGCCTGCTCTATTCGGCATTCAGAGAATAATCCGTTCTACGGAAGTCCACCCGCATATCGGGGCCCCCAGATACCAGAAACGCACTACCCCTTTGAAGAAGCAAGACGGGCTGAAAGGAGAGTGAGATGGCAGTACCTGAGTGCCGATAGAATGATAGAGCGTTCTCCGGACAGGGAGGGAGAGGAAGAAGATTATCCTGCCGCTACTAGGGGAGTGATGGCGCGCTCCCCGAACGCCAGAAGAAGCTACTCTCCTGAGGCCGAGAGACTGATAGCGCGGTCTCCCGACCCAAGTAGAAAAGATTACCGAAAGCCACGGGATGTTTCACCTAGACGGACTAGGAGTATGTCCCGGGAGGATGAAAGACAAAGGGCAGAAGAAAGGGGGGCCCTAGAATTACCAATCCGGCAGGTGCCATTACTGGATGCAGACAATAGAGTGGTGCAAGCTTATCAGATAGTCCCCTTTAATTCAAGTGACGTCTTAAATTGGCGGAATTCCACGCCCCCATATTCGGAGCAACCGAAGGCGATGGCGGATCTTGTAGAGGGAATAATTGCAACGCATGACCCAACTTGGTGGGATTGTAAACAGCTTTTAAACTCCCTGTTTACAGCAGCAGAGAGAAGGAGTATTGTCAACCAGGCCAGATTGATAGCGCAAGAGGGGCATGGAGAGATTGACGCACTTATATATGGAGATGCAAGATTCCCTACACAGACAGATCCGGGGTGGGACCCAAATGAGGAGGGTCACCGTGAACGTATCAGAGGGTTCCAACAAATTCTTCTAAAAGCAATAAGGAGAGGGCCACCAGGCCCTCCAATATACAGAAAATACAAGGAGTCCAACAAGACAAGGTGGAAACGCCTGCTGCATTTCTGGAAAGGTGAGAAGAGGCTTATAGAAGATACAGTCCTTACAATTTAGAGCAAAATGACGGAAGGGTCGCCATAACGCAATCCTTCATTTCCCAATCAGCCCCAGACATCAGAAGGAAGATTCAAAAACAGCCAGAATTTTTAGGAAAGACTTTAAATGAACTTTTAGCTTTAGCTGATCAAGTGTTCATTGCACGAGAGCAAGTAGAGGAAGAGAGAAAAGACAAGAAGAAAAAGGAAGGATACAAGGTTTTGATAAGTATGATGAGGGAAGAAACAAATAGAGGAAGAGGATATGGTCGTGGGAGAAGCAGAGGGAATGGAGAACAGAGTAAATTGGGACGAAATCAGTGCGCCCGTTGTAAAAAAGAAGGGCACTGGAGAAGAGAATGTGTGGAGGAAATATCAGAAGAAAGTGATGCAAGTGTAAAGAACAAAGCAACACAGTCTAGAGGGTCAGGAAGAGGACGAGGAAGAGGACGAGGAAGTTATAAACCATATGAGGAGAGAGTTGTGGTGGCTGCGGCCTTAGAAGAGGAAGAGGAAGAGGAGGATGAATCCTGAAAAGTAGGCCAAGCTTTCCTCTTACTGAACCCGGAGGAACCTTTGGTCGCCGTAGAAGTAGAGGGTCAGCGCATAAAGTTCTTAGTAGATACAGGAGCGGATAAATCAGTTGTAAACAAGAAAATTGCCCCCCTTAGCAATCAACAGATCAAGGTTATTGGAGTCTCAGGCCGACCACAGAAATGTCCATTGTTACAGAAGAGAAGGTGCAACATTGCAGGAAGAGAAGTTACACATCAGTTACTGTATATCCCAGAGTGCCCGATACCATTGTTAGGAAGAGACATGTTAGCCAAGATTAGGGCAAGGTTGGAATTCCTGGAAACTGGCCAACTGGAACTGACTGTCCCAGGCCAGGAGGAGTATCGCTTGTTCAAGCTGAAGGAGGTTAGGGAGGAAAAGATACAATGGTGCTGGGAACAAACTCCAAGGGTATGGGCAGAAGATAACGATCCAGGGATGGCCAAATATGTTGCACCAGTGGTGATACAGATAAGGGCGGGATGTCTTCCCGTGAGAAAGGCCCAATATGCTATCAGTAGAGAAGCAGTGGAAGGAATCCAAGAACAGTTGCACAGATTGCTACATCATGGGATCATCACCTATTGTAATTCACCCTGGAATTCGCCCCTCCTTCCTGTCCGCAAGGCGGGGGGAGGGTACCGAGTTGTCCAAGATTTGCGAGCTGTCAATCAAGCCACAGTCCCACTAACGTCTGTGGTTCCAAATCCATACATTATGATGAGTTTGATTCCAAGTACAGCAGTTTGGTTCTCAGTTCTTGATCTCCGAGACGCATTCTTCTGTATCAGATTGGCCCCTGTGTCACAGCCCATCTTTGCATTTCAATGGGAGACCCCAAATGGAGGTAGACGTTCTCAGGCCACGTGGGCTCGTCTTCCTCAAGGGTATCATTCAAGCCCAACGATCTTTGGCCAAGCATTAGCCAAAGACCTGTCAGAGTTTGAGATTCCAGAAGCGGAGGGAACCTGGCTCCAATATGTAGATGATCTGATAATAGCGACTAGGACAATAGAAGGATGTAGACACTACACATTAGAGATGTTGAAAGTCTTGGAAGAGAAGGGATATAAAGTGTCAAGAAAGAAAGCACAGTTGTGTCAAAAGAAAGTCAAGTACCTGGGGTTTGGGATATCCCAGGGAAGCAAGCAAGATACTGGAAGTGGAAAGAAAGGAAGTTATCTGTGCCATTCCAACGCCCAAAGACAGAAGGCAGACGAGGGAGTTCCTCGGAACCACCTCGTATGTGCGACACTGGATCCCAGGCTATGCTGTGATAGCGAAGCCCCTGTACCAAGCAACAAGAGGAAGTAACAAAGACCCATTCGTGTGGACGGAGGAATGCGAGCATGCTTTTAAAGAGTTGAAGCAGGCTGTCATTTCCCCTCCCGCATTGGCTTTGCCAGACCTAGAAAAGCAGTTCTACCTCTTTGCCGCTGAGCGGGATGGTACAGCTGTGGGTGTTTTGACGCAGATTTCAGGCACATGGCAGCGGCCTGTAGCGTACTTGTCCAAGCAGTTAGACACAGTAGCTAGGGGCTTGCCCCCCTGTTTGAAGGCCGTTGCAGCTTCAGTGGATTTAATTCGAGAGGCCACTAAGCTCACCCTAGGGAGACCCCTCATTGTAAGAGTCCCCCACCATGTAAAAGCATTGTTAGATACAAAGGGTCCCCGCTGGCTGACGAATGAGAGACTGACAAAGTATGAAGGGGTTTTGTGTGATAATCCGCTCGTTTCGCTTGAGATGTGTCCCATGTTAAATCCGGCCACTTTGTTGCCCAGCCATTCAGAGCCCTCAGATCATGATTGCATCCAGACAATGGACCTTGTTTATTCCAGCCAGCCAGATTTGCGTGATATTCCCTGGGAGAAGGTGGATATGACCCTTTACACAGATGGGAGTAGTTTTGTGAGAGAAGGGGTCGGGGTACATGGTGGTGACCTGGGAAGAGGGGGTCTGGGAAGCCCGGCCCCTCCCTCCGGGATCCTCTGCGCAGCTTGCGGAGCTGATTGCTCTTACCCGTGCTTTGGAACTTGCCAGAGGGCAAAGGGTTAATATTTACACGGATTCTCGTTTTGCGTTCTTAACGCTGCATGCTCATGGAGCACTGTACAGGGAAAGAGGCTTTTTGACGTCCGCTGGAAAGGCTGTCAAATATGCGAATGAAATGTTGGCTCTTTTAGATGCTGTTTGGTTGCCCAGTAATAGTTGCTGTTATGCATTGTAAAGCGCATCAAAAGGGAAACGACCCGGTAATTCAGGGAATAGGTTGGCGGATTTGGCAGCCCGAGAGATAGCACTGCAGAAACCCACACCCGTAATGTTAGCACTCACAGACTCAGGCCCAAAAGTGGAAAGGTGTCATTACACAAAAGAGGAGGAGGAGTGGGCCTTGAGCGAAGGGGGAGAGTGGGAAGAGAGCTTCATAGTAATGCCAGACCATCGCGCTTTCATCCCTAAGGAGAAAGCGTGGCACATAGTGCAGCACTTTCATGAGTCCACCCATCTAGGTAAAAGTGCCCTGGCATCAATGCTGGAGAGACAAATGTTTATTAATAGCTTGCACAGCCTAACTGCTGCTGCTGCGCAAAGGTGTTGGACGTGCGCGAGGAATAATCCCAGAGAGGGACCGTTGAAAGCGCCTGGGATTCAATATCAAGGGAGTTGGCCGTTTGAAGCCCTTGTGACAGACTTTACCGAGATGCCACGGAGCGGTGGCTTTAGATATTTGCTGGTGTTTGTGGATACATTTTCAGGATGGGTGGAAGCTTATGCTACGAGGACAGAAAAAGCAATGGAAGTTGTAAAGGCCCTCTTGAAAGATGTTATCCCTAGATTCGGAATGCCATTACAGATAGGTTCAGATAACGGCCCCGCATACGTGCACAAAGTAGTACAAGGACTAAGCAAATTGCTAGGCGTCAAGTGGTGTCTTCATTGCTCTTATCGGCCTCAATCTTCTGCCAAGGCGGAACGATTGAACAGGACATTGAAAAACTGTTTGGCAAAGGTTTGTCAAGAGACTAAGTTAAATTGGAGGCTGGCGTTGCCCATGGCTTTGTTGAGAGTCCGGTGCACGCCACACAAGAAAACAGGGCTGTCACCTTTTGAAAGACTATATGGAAGGCCTCCATTAAACTTAAAGACTATAACTGGACTATCCTCAGATAGCCATGTGTTGGGAAACCAGCAGACTTTGCAGCAAGTACAGATGCTAGGAAGACAGCTAGAGAAACTGAGTCAATATACCGCAGATTTGTACCCGCCATTCCCTACCACCTCTCTCCACTTGTTTTCTCCAGGAGACGAGATCTTGGTGCGTGATTGGAGCCACCCGACCTCTACAGGCCAGATGGAGGGGACCGTACGTCGTTTTGCTGACTACCCCAACCGCCTTCAAGGTCGAAGGAATACGTCCGTGGATTCATTACACGCGTGTAAAGAAAGCGCCGACGGTTTGGGAGTCTTCCGTGGACCCAGAAGATCAGTTAAGACTAAAAATCCACAGGAAACGTCAGCACCCTGTTTAGGGGGTGATCAGGCCACAGAAGGGTCGGCGGATACCATCGTTCTGCAGCCAAGCAATCGTGGTCCAACGAAAGATAAGTGGAGGGAGCCTAAGACTTTCTCCCTGAGATGGTGGTTTGGGATACTAATGGGACACTGCTACGAAAAGAAACCACCTGTGGGAGTAAGGACTGTGTTTGGGTATATGGCTCTGATTTGGACACTGTACATAACCGGGACTCATGGGGGTTGGGACCAAAACCTGTTTCATAAATTAGTAACCAATATGACACATGAACTTAGCCTAAACGATTGCTGGATTTGCGGTCATGGCCCGTCTAGTCATAGCCAGGGCTGGCCGATTGTGCCCTCAGCGCTGTTAACGCTGCAGGGGTGGAATGAGATCAAATGTAAGCAGGCACATATAGAACGAAATACAGATAAGGCTCAGTTTGTGATTTCACACCGTTCTCCCGTATTAGAAGCGCCACTGTGCTTCGAATGGAAAAACGATGGTACTATATATGCTACAGGTGACCAGAAGGAAGGTAGATATGAGCTGTTTAACAGAGTTAAACTAGGGTCCTACCCCGCATGCAATCACACAATTACAATACATGACCGCCACCGGCCACACTGTGGTCAGAAGACAAAGGGAATCTGGACCTGGGGTTGGGAGTATTCAAATTGTACCCACATATTGTATGGAAACCGTCAGGAAGATGCCCTTGTTAATCTGGCACAGAATCTCCCAGCCGGTCGCTCAGGCCGCCGGGCGGAGGGCTTGCCAGCAGGGGTTTTATGGATTTGTGGAACTTGGGTGGGACAAGTTTTGCCCATTGCTTGGAGCGGAACTTGCACCTTAGGAACTATAGGACCGGGAGGGTTAAGAATACACCCAAAAATGACCCCAGTGACCAATTTATACATGCATGTTCAAAAGAGATCAACTGAGTCAATACAAAAATATGGATACGATGGGAGTAGAACATATCTCAATGAGGCCCAAAGGGCTTTGGCGATCAGTGCGCCAATAGTGGGAGTCGCATGGAATATAAAGCAGCTACGTATAATTTCATATGGATTGGAAATGTTAGCTAATGATACAGCTGAGGGAATGGCTGCTTTGCAAATTGAAGTCAATTCCCTAGCTGGGATGGTAATCCAGCAGAAAATTGCCCTGGATTATCTGTTATCTAAGCAAGGTGGCCTCTGTGTATGGCTGAATACTACGTGCTGCCATTATATTAACATGACTGGAGATATTGAGACTGACATGGTTAAGATCCAGCAAGTTGCAAAACAAGTACAAAAGAGTTATGAAGCTCCAGAAGACATCTGGAGCCTTCTCACATCCTGGTTGCCCAACATAGGGTGGATCAAGTCTTTAATAATGCTAATCTTTGTGATATTTTGTTCTGTGATACTAATGTTATGTTGTTTACCGTTAGCATTGAGGTGCTGTGCATTTGCAGTGAGAGGATCAGCAAAAGCAGTCAAAAGTGCGAAACCAGGAGTCAAACGGGATTGGCAGGTGAATTGGGCTGCACCTTGAGTGTAAAAGGCAAGCTGTGTAACTGATTTATTGTCAGAATCAGTTACAAGAAAAAAAGTAAGGAATAAAGCAGAATTGGCGCTTTTAGCAGAAGTACAGTCAGGAGAGAGTGATGCACAAGCACAGACCTTAGTATAACAAGATAGCTTGCCAAAATCATGCTAAAAGCCATTCCGAGAATAATGCACTCTGATTGGTATGTAAGGCACCAGCAGTGATTTGCCAGGGAACATCATGTGCCTTGATTGATAACACTGGCCATGATTGGCCTAGCTAGCACCCAGCGTGTATCTATTTACATTGTTAATGATTGGTAGGAACTGCGCATGGGCAAATGAAACCGTTCTTCCTTGCTGGCATAGAGGGATGGTTTACAAAATGTTGCAAATTCAGTACATGATGCCCTTATGGCAGATAACCTACTGTGGGAATGAGATTTTACTACTGCGTAGAGCTGTTTAGCAAATGAGAATGCTTATAGAATGTGATGCCAAAGAATGTACTGTTTAATTGGATAATAGAAATGAGTTGATGCTGTAAACCAATGAATAATGATGAAGAAAGGAGGGACGGACCTGCCGCCATTGAATGTATATAAGGGAAAGTTTAAGATTGATCGGGGTTCTTGCCCTGAGGCAGCTAGTTCTGTGGGCAGGTCCCGTCAGCTGACGTTGCAAAATAAATTTTGGCTTCATTGCACCTACAGTACGATTGTTGCGTTTTCTCTCGTTCCTGTCAGCCCGCACGGTTCTTAAGCGCCGCCAGAGTTAAAAGGTAACACCTGGGAGTTTTGGGACTCTGTGATTTGCTGCTACATGGCCTGCAGCTCCTCACACAACCTCAAGAACATACAGTTAGGAAAACTGCATACCAAAGAACACACACACACTGCAGTGAATAAAACAATTTGTATATATACAGACAAATAATTAAACAAAGGGGGCTTGAGAAGGTTGCCTAATGCCAACAACTGGCGGGAAACCCTTTAGGACTCATGAAACACTAAGGGAAAATGTGGATAATTCATTGCTTTCTTTTATTCCTAATGGTTTTTATGCTGGCTGTGAAGCAGCAAATTAGGGAGTTATGGAACTCCGAGTTGGCAAATGACCTCTTACCAACAGGTGCGCGGACGTGCGGGCAGCAGGGGTGAGGAAAGGACGCAACAACTTCACTGTGGTGTGAAATCAAAGAGATTTATTGATAACACCAGCTGGTGGGGATTGCCAGCAGAACACGGCTGCTATCAGGGGGCAAAGGCCCCGTCATTCTCAGTACAAAACATTTATACCCCCAATGGCGGCATCTCGGAAAACCCGCCTCCTTCATGGATTTTACACAAACATAAGTGGCTGGTGTCTCATGGCATTTCATTAATCCAATAAAACATTACATTTCCATTAGTATCACATCTAAAAGTCCCACCTATGTGTTAGAACAATGGACTTTACTAAGTTAGTTCTTTCTCACAGTACATATCAGTGGCCTGGGACGTCATGTACCCGTTTGCAACATTTCACATTCTGCCTTTTCCCCTGCCAGCAAAGGATGGGGCTGAATCCCTCCGCATGCGCAGTTCTTCTCCCTTTTGGCACTAACGTCTCCCATTAGCACATCCTGTACTGTTAGACCAATCTAAGCCTACGTTATCTCACGTTAGGCACGGGGTGTACATCAGCAAGTCACAGCATAGATTAGAAGCGCCAATCACAGTTTTACTTTCACGGAACAAGTGCCTGCCTGATTCTTGGCACTGAAACCCACTTTTCAAAGCTCTACACGTGTGCAGCATCACTCTCTGACCTTTCTCCTGCACAGAAAGTACCAAAAACCGCTTTAGCTGGATGATGCCCAAACCAGCTTTTCTCTATGAATTGCTTCTCTTCAGTATCAAGCTCCAACCTACATTATAGTTCCTGCCAGGCATGTAATGGGGGGGGGGACTTGGGGGGCTTCAGCCCCCCCAAATTCTTATGATGGTCCACAAGAAGGTCTTGCTGGTACATTATTTAAATTGTTATGTTTATTCATATCATGATCTGATCACCATGATCAGTATATTCCATATGCATGGGGGTATTAGGATAACGATACAAAAGGTTTGCTAGGGTAGACCCTCTCTCACTTAGATGCAGCCCCCCCTCGAATTAAATTCAGCCCCTCCCGATTCAAAATCCTGGCTACGGCCCTGGTTCCTGTATAGAACCACCTTCAGTGAATTTTTAAAAATATATCTTTATTGAATTTTGTGCAAGGACAGAATATGTTTGAAACCGTCCGCCAGGAGGGTTACGGTGGGGGGGGAGGAGGTGCATTGGGGATGGAGGGGGAGGACTGATAGGGGGAGAGGGGTGCAGGGATACATATAAAAAGACTTCCCAATGTCCTCTCAAGGTTATCTTATACATTGATTGATTATAGATTTTTCTATGGTGTTCCATGTCTCTTTAAGTTACAGTGAGCAATAAAGTTGTATATGACATATACAACCTTCAGTGAAATTTTGAATACATAATTAGGGAAAGTTAAGATTAACATTAATAAAATGGAAAGCAGAGGATAATTTATTACAGAAATAATTGAAAGGGAGGTATTGTGTAAAACAGGGGTCCTCCAACTTTTTAAACAGAGGTCCAGGTCACGGTCCCTCAAACTGTTGGAGGGCTGGATTATAATTTGAAAGAAACATGAATAAATTCCTATGCACACTACACATATCTTCTTTGTAGTGCAAAATAATACTTAAAAACAATACAATAATTAAAATTTTAAGAAATATAAACTTATTAATATTTCAATGGGAAGTGTGGCCCTGCTTTTGGCTGATGAGATAGGATTGTTGTTGTTGTTTGGTTGCAAGTCGTTGACGCTGAGCGAGGGCTGGGTAAATGACTTTGGAGGGCTGTATCCGACCCCCAGGACTTAGTTTGAGGACCCCTAATCTAATCACTAAAAGAGTCTACCCCATACCATGCTACTTTGCTTAAGTCTACATTGGGACCTCAACGAAATGCTCAGAGACACTCATCAGAGAACACAAAAGGCACTGCAGACTAATTCAACCAGAGAGGTCTGCTTTAGCGGAGCACTTGATGAACCAACCTGAACACAGAATATTATTTGAGACCACAGAAAATTTGGACCACTTTGACAGCCATTATGAGAAGCCACTGAAATCCACAAGTAGGCAGGCAGTTTCAACAGAAAGGAGGAAAACATGCATATGAACAAAATCTGGTTACCATTATTAAAACAAACAAACAAACAAGCAAGCAAGCAAACAAAACACCAAAACACCAGAATCAAGACAGTAAAGAAAGAACAACAATCATAAATAGGAGAATTCCAGATAGAAAACCATCAAGTGCCGGTTAACACCTCCAAAAACAGAGGACGCCTCAAGCCAACAAAACCCAGGTTACCTCTTGCAGCACAGCAGTTCTCGTTCGTGCCTGGGGGGCAGGGGACAGGACCAGGGGTCCCATTGGCATTGGGACCTGCAGCAGCGGAGATAGATTCTGAAGAGGATTTAGAAGGGTTAGCAGAAAGAGAGTTTCCCATCTCTGGGCCTCCTTCTCCCACAGAAAGCTTGGCTTGGGATGAAGGTTGGCCTGACCCTTATGCCGAAACAGATAACCAGGTGCTCATGGAAAGCAGTGATAGCGAAACCTATGAACGGCCGGGGGGGAGAGGTTCACAGGATCCTTTAAGTGAAAACATAGAAGAAAGCGGCTGGGAAGAATCTAAGGAGGAGAGCTCTCACGGAGATAGGGGAGCAGATGTTGGGAGGCAAGGCCGGACTTTCGATAGGAGATGGGACATCGAGACTAGCAGGAGGGGATGGTTCCATAGCCTAGACAGGCTGAGGTCTGAGAGCAGAGATTGGAGACGAAGAAGCCTAGACTGTCGGGGACCTCGGCAGAAAGATTAAGTATAGGATCCGTGGGAACGGATCCTCAGTGCTCGCCACGTCTCATCTGAGCAGACGTGTAGCGAAGTGCCACGGAGCCAAGTCTGGCTAGTGGCCTACTCAAGCCTTGCTTTGTATCGTGCAACCTTGCTTTGTTCCTTGATCCTCTTTGCTGAGCGGAGCCTTGCCAAGTCTTTGGAAACTTACCAAGTGTTATGGACTATTGATTATCTTTTGCCTTCAGATTTGCTTTTGCTGTTTTATGGACATTATACCTTTTTGAACTGTTTTCTTATGCAATAAAGTAGTTAGCCTTCAGTCCGTCTCTGTGTGTGTGATTAAGGGGCCGGTCAAGTCCGTGCATCGTGACACCTCTATGCAGATACTCTCACTGATTGACTTGACATGCTATTGAGCTTGCTAATTTGTAACATTCACACTCGCTTTCGCAGACACGGGTTGTATCTCCCACCC
>JARBWK010001290.1:0-20004 GCA_030556195.1 Anolis apletophallus | reverse complement strand
TATAGTTCACCTACAATCAAAGAGCATCCTGAACTCTTGCAACAATGGAATTGAACCAAACTTGGCATATTGAACTCTCATTACCAACAGAAAGTACTGAAAGGGTTTGCTTGGGAATTGACCTTGATTTTCGAAGTTGTAGTTCACCTACACCCAGAGAGCACTGTGGACTCAAACAAAGTTATGTTATGTCGTTGTTTGTTTTCTATCCAGAATCACAATGTTGGAAGGAGGCTCACCACTTTAAGGTCCCTCAAACAGGCATGGGAAAGCTTCGGCCCTCTGGGTGCTTTGGACTTCAACTCCCACCATTCCTAACAGCCTGAGGCCTTTTCCTGCTTAAATGGCTGAGGGGTGGGGGAGAGAGCCGGAGACTGCTAGGAATAGTGGGAGTTGGAGTCCAAAACACCTGGAAGGTCAAGTTTGCCCAAGTTTGGGGGAAGAAAGGGTATTGGAGGTTCCAATTTCCCACGGCACACCTGATGATCGCTCGCGGCACACTAGTGTGCCACGGCACACTGGTTGAGAAACACTGGGATAGAGTGTGAGGCAGGAGTGGCTCCCCTCCGAGAGGGTCGAGCCCCCAGGCCTCCTACCGACCCACGGAAGAGGTATCTATTTCACCACTTGCACTGAGAAGGAGGCCTCCTCCTTGGCTGGCCGGATATATGCCCTTGGCGGGCCACATGTGGCCCACGGGCCGTAGTTTGAGGCGGGCACCGAGGGTGGCTAGGCCCCAGAAGACCTTCCGATCCAGGACGTTTTGGAGCTCCTGCTTCAGACAGCGGCGAACCCGGCCAATGCGAGGGCCGGTGTGGACACTCTACGGGCGAGCGGGACCCTCAATGCAGGCGACCACTGGGGCGTCTGCGGGGACGTCTCCTGCCCGTATCCGGTACCGGCGATCCTACTGGGGCTCCCTCGCCTGCCAGCTTTTGATGGCAGGGCTGTGCTGGTCGGTCATCGCCGTGGGACTCCTTCCCCCTTTCCCCTTCCTCCCCACCCCTCCCCCTTTCCTTCACTCCGGGAGTGGCGGTATAAGTTTGATGTATAAATAGATAAATAAATCAATAAGAGTCTTGGGTTTTGGTTTACTTTGGTGAGTAGCAAGGCCGGGCCGTAGAAAGGGAGATGCCAAGGGTCAAAGCTTCCTGTTTGGAAATATCATCCTTCGGCCTTTCCGTAAGACTCTGGAGTCCCGGCACTCTATGTCCTGCAGAGTATCACAGGACTAAGAAAGGTGTGGCTGCAATATGGATTTTGGACTCTGAACCTTGTACGTCTTGAGAGTCCTCTCCACCAAAAGCTTGGGAAACCACTTCTTGAGTGGGAGGCAACCATGGAAACAGGGAGCTGGAAGGGACCCAAGGGCCATCCAGTCCAACCCCATTCTCCCAGGCAGGAAGACGCAATCTAAGCCAGAGGTCCTAAAACTACGGCCCGGCCACGCACATGTAGCCAAAGGGCTTATATCCGGCCAGCCAAGGAGGAGGCCTCCTTCTCAGTGCAAGTGGTGAAAGCGGTGAGGGGCTTTGCGCAATGGTGAAGCCACCCTTGCCTGGCTCGCACAAGGGGCAGTGCAAGCCAGTTAAGCTGCACCGTGTGGCCTGGGCTCACCGCTTACTAGGCCCAATCCCCTCGCCTGGCTCACGCCGCCCGTCGGGCCTGGCAAGCAATGGAAGCAGTGAGGGGCTTCATGCGAGAACCGGTCGTGCAATGCAGCTTACCTGGCTTGCATTGCCCCTCGTGCGTGCCAGGCAAGGGAGGTTGCACCATGCTGCCTGGCATCGTGCAAAGCCCCTTGCCGCTTACCAGGCCCAATCCTCTCGCCTGGCTCACGCCGCCCGTTGGGTCTGGCAAGCAATGGAAACAGTGATGGGCTTCATGCGAGAACAGGTCGCACAGTGCAGCTTACCTGACTTGCATTGCCCCTCGTGCACCATGCTGCTTGGCATTGCGCAAAGCCCCTCGCCGCTTACCAGGCCTAATCCTCTCGCCTGGCTCACGCCGCTCTTTGGGCCTGGCAAGCCATGGAAGCGGTGAGGGGCTTCATGCGAGAACCGGTCTCGCAGTGCAGCTTATCTGGCTTGCATTGCCCCTCGTGCGTGCCAGGCAAGGGAGGCTGCACAGTGCTGCCTGGCATTTCACAAAGCCCCTTGCTGCATACCAAGCTGAATCCCCTCGCCTGGTTCACGGCGCCCGTTGGGCCTGGCAAGTAATGGAAGCGGTGAGGGGCTTCATGCGAGAACAGGTTGCACAGTGCAGCTTACCTGGCTTGCATTGCCCCTCATGCGTGCCAGGCAAGGGAGGCTGCACCGTGCTGCCTGGCATCGTGCAAAGCCCCGCACCGCTTACCAGGTCCAAACCTCTCGCCTGGCTCATGCCGCCCCTCAGGCCTGGCAAGCAATGGAAGCGGTGGGAGGCTTCATGCTAGAACAGGTTGCACAGTGCAGCTTACCTGGCTTGCATTGCCCCTCATGCGTGCCAGGCAAGGGAGGCTGCACCGTGCTGCCTGGCATCGTGCAAAGCCCGCACCGCTTACCAGGTCCAAACCTCTCGCCTGGCTCATGCCGCCCCTCAGGCCTGGCAAGCAATGGAAGCGGTGGGAGGCTTCATGCTAGAACAGGTTGCACAGTGCAGCTTACCTGGCTTGCATTGCCCCTCATGCGTGCCAGGCAAGGGAGGCTGCACCGTGCTGCCTGGCATCGTGCAAAGCCCCGCACCGCTTACCAGGTCCAAACCTCTCGCCTGGCTCATGCCGCCCCTCAGGCCTGGCAAGCAATGGAAGCGGTGGGAGGCTTCATGCTAGAACAGGTTGCACACTGCAGCTTACCTGGCTTGCATTGGCCCTCGTGCGTGTCAGGCAAGGGAGGCTGCACCGTGCTGCCTGGCATCGCACAAAGCACCACACCGCTTACCAGGCCCAATCCTCTCGCCTGGCTCACGCCGCCCGTTGGGCCTGCCAAGCAATGGAAGCGGTGAGGGGCTTCATGCGAGAACAGGTCGCGCAGTGCAGCTTACCTGGCTTGCATTGCCCCTCGTGCGTGCCAGGCAAGGGAGGCTGCACCGTGCTGCCTGGCATCGTGCAAAGCCCAGCACCGCTTACCAGGCCCAATCCCCTCGCCTGGCTCACGCCGCCCGTTGGGCCTGGCAAGCAATGGAAGCGGTGAGGGGCTTCATGTGAGAACAGGTTGCACAGTGCAGCTTACCTGACTTGCATTGCCCCTCGTGCATGCCAGGCAAGGGAGGTTGCACTATGCTGCCTGGCATCGCGCAAAGCCCCTCGCCGGGCTTGCGCTGCCTGTCGTGCTCGACAGGCAGTGCAAGCCAGGTGAGAAGAGTTGCACCGCACTGTTCTTGTGCGAAGCCCCTAGCCACTTTCACTGCTTGCCAGGCACAATGGGCCGCGCAAGCCAGGCGAGGGGATTCGCACGAAGCACCGCATTAGATTCGAAGCATTCCCAACAGATGACCATTCAACCTCTGCTTAAAAACCTCCAAAAAATGAGACTCAAAGTTGGCGTTCCGCACTCTGGAAAAAGTTCAGAAAGTTCTTCCTAATGTTTAGGTGGAACCTCATTTCCTGCCACTTGGATTCATTACTCCTTTGTGTCCAGAGGGGCACAAAGCAAGCTTGCCGTCTCCTCAGTGAGTAAGGCATGGGTAAAGGTTTCCCCTTGACATTAAGTCTAGTTGAGTCCGACTGTAGGACATTGGTCATCATCCTCATTTCTCAGCCGAAGAACCGGCGTTGTCCATGAACACTTCCAAGGTCATGTGGCTGCCATGACTGCATGGAGTGTTGTTACCTTCCGCCGGAGTAGTACCTATTGTGAACCGGGGCGGGGGCAGGAAGACAGTTCCATCTTGTATCCTGTGTTATTTATTTATTTATTATTTCGCATTTGTCGGTCGCCCCCCCCCCCCCAACGGCTCGGGGCGACTTACAACAGTTCGTAAAATACAATTATTTACTTATTTATTTATTTACTTATTTACTTATTTATTTATTATTCCGACTTGTATACTGCCACTCCCCGAAGGCAGTTTATCCAGGAACAAAATACATTAATAATACGTTAATATATTGTATATAATATTTATAATAATGTAATACAATATAATACTACTACTAATAATATGATATTATAATTATATATTTTATATTATATGTAATATTACTAATAATATTACAGTATAATGACAAAGTACAATCTATTTATCTATCTATCTAATAAAAGGCAGTGTTTGCGGGCGGTGGGTGGTGCGGTGGGAGGAATATGTGCCAGCGTTTCGATTGGCTGCCACTGTGAGATTATTTCCATAAAGGGCTCTGATTAGCCAGCCTCAGAACTCCAACATTCTACGGCCCCAGACAAACTCTTATAGCATTTTCTCTTGGTTATGGGAGTTCTGTGTGGGAAGTTTGTGTCTTTCTGCCATTCCTGCCAGGATATCTATGTTGTGTTCATCGAAACAGGCCCAGGTTTCACACTGAGTGGATAAATACATTCAAAAACATATTAACTATATGTATTACTGTGATAGAGTGTCATTTGGTGCCATTTTGGGTTAGTATTAGTATGTCTTGTGCGTGTGTGTGTCTTTCTGCCATTCCTGCCAGGATTTCTATGTTGTGTTCATCAAAACAGGCCCAGGTTTCACACTAAGTGTATAAATACATTCAAAAACATACTAACTATATGTATGACTGTGTTAGAGTCCATCAAATCCATCAAAGAGGGAGATCTTATGGCCGGGCCGCCCAGAACCACCTTTCTCGCTGCCCCCCTTTGAAGGGGAACCGCTGACCCCGTCCCCCTCAGTCAAAAGCCTTGGTGTTATCCTGGACTCCAAACTGTTGATGGAGGCCCAGGTTGCCTCCACGAGCAAAAGGGCCTTCTCCCACCTGCGCCAAGCGAGACAACTGGCGCCCTATCTTCCGACGGAAGCGCTAGCTACAGTGATCCATGCCACGGTGACATCAAGGCTGGATTACTGTAACGCTTTGTATATAGGTCGACCCCGGTCACTGACCCGCAGGCTCCAGATTGTGTAGAACGCGGCCGCCAGGCTTCTCACAGGAACATCAATGAGATGCCACATGACACCATCTCTGCAGCGCCTGCACTGGCTGCCCGTTGAGTCTAGAGCCTCACACAAGACCTTGACCTTGGCTTTCAAAGCCCTACGGGGCCGGGGCCCAACATACCTCAAAGACTGCTTGCTGATGCCTGCTTACTCAAGGACCCGCGGCCAGCAAACAAGAACCTTCTTCACGTACCAGGCTTGAAAGAGGCCCACCTGGAGACCACGAGACGGAGATCGTTCTCCCTTGTGGCCCCCGTCCTTTGGAACTCGATGCCACCGGACCAGAGAGCCTCCCTCGACCTGCCCCAGTTCCTGACCGCTCTGAAGACCGGGCTATTTAGGAAAGCCCATGGCTACTGCAGAACCAGGAACTCAAAGACCGAGCCTGGCCCCTGCACTTAACCACGGAATATTTTAATCTAGTTTAAATACTCTATTTTAATTGTGGAATTTGTTGTGTGTAAGTCGCCCGGAGCACTCACGTGGAGGGCGACTCAGAAATAATAAAGTCAGTCAGTCAGTCAGTCAGAGTGTCATTTTACGTCATTTTGGTTGGTGGTGTGCCCCAGGATTTGGTCAATGTAAAAAATGTGCCGCAGCTCAGAAAAGGCTGAAAAACATTGCTCTAAAGTGACTCAGAGGGAAAAGGAAAGGACTCAGGCAGTCAGCCACTGCGGCGCACAGCAATGACGGATCAGGACCATTGGGCACACAGGGGCCCAATGGCCCACTTCACAACCTGGTGTGGTTTAGGGCAGGATGGGCCACGAATGATGGTATTTGCAGAACCTTCACATCATTCACTTCCCAAACAACACTGTAGCCCCTATAAATCACAGACCAGGCCCAAATTTGACAGCAAGGCTTCCTTAACTTGACTTTCCTGACTAGGCCTCAGCTCATGGGATATTGTTAGGCTCCCTCAACATGATTTTCTGACTAGGCCCCCAACAATAACAGAACAAGACCAAACTTGGCACACAGACCCCCCCCCCCCCAAGATGCACCCTACATCCTGGTGCAGTTTGAGGGAGGATGGGCCATGAATGATGGGACTTGCAGTACTTTAATTCACTTCCTTAGAGCACTGTGGCCCACACCAATGACGAATAAGGCTCAAACTTGGCACACAGAGGCCCAATGGCCCACTTTACAAACCTGCTGCGGTTTACGGCAGGTATGGCTCACAAATGATGGGATTTGCAATACCTTCACCCAATTCATTCCCCACAGAACATTGCAGCCCCGACAAATCAGAGACCAGGCCCAAACTTGGCACACAGAGCCCCCATGACCCACTCTACATCCTGGTGCAGTTTGGAGTGGGACGGACCACGGATGATGGGACTTCCACTTCCTTCCCTCACTTCCTGCAACCCTCATCCAGCGAATAATCAAGACCAAATGTGACACACACAGCCCCCATGACCCACTCTGCATCTAAAATCAGCGGTGGGTGGAAGCGAAAGGGGAGTGGCGAAGGGACTGTCTGAGGCCTGCAATTCAGCCCTCGAAAGAATGCCGGGCTCCAGACAACCCCACAAACCGTGGTGCAAGGACAGTTCAAATCCCAGCAGGTAGAGCCATCAATGGGGTCGGCGCAAACAGCTGGTCGGGAGGGAGATCCTCTTGGATTCCTCCCTATTCCACCTCCTGCTCGCATTTCACAGGTGGGCATAGAGAAAAGCGGGATTGTTAACCCACCAATGAAAGGTTTAAGGTTTCCAGACTTATTTATTTATTATTATTTATTATTTGGACTTGTCCGCCGCCACTCCCAGACGGCTCGGAGCGGCTTACAATCAGGTAAAACACACAGAGGTAAAAGCATACATATTAAACTAGACTAAAAGAAGATCTTCCAGACTAGCAATCAAAGGCTGGCTGGAAAAGGTGAGTCTTGCAGGCCTCGCGGAAGGAGAGAAGGTCCTGCACAGGCCGCACATCGCTTGGAAGAGTGTTCCATATTTTTTTTTTAAAAAAAATTATTTTTATTGTTTTATCATTATCAACACAATATTATACAATGTCTATTTACAGCAGATTCATGTTACTCATTTCTAGGTACAATACTTCAATCTTTAGCATCTGCCATTATGTTTTCCTTATACATTTTTGTATCCCTCACCACTGTGCTCCCCTCCCTCCCCCAAGCCATTGCTTTTACATATCATTCGTCCAAAATTTCATTTCTTCTTGTGGAGGTAACCTTCCTTCTTCCTTTCCTAATCCTTTTTCAATAAATTTTCTCCATACCTCATAAAAATCACT
This sequence comes from Anolis apletophallus, assembly GCA_030556195.1. NCBI lineage: Eukaryota > Metazoa > Chordata > Lepidosauria > Squamata > Anolidae > Anolis > Anolis apletophallus. The sequence goes on along the minus strand of JARBWK010001290.1, from coordinate 12,642 downwards.
TTGTTTCCATATACCTCTTTTTACTTTTAATATACATGTTAACTTGTCATTTATTGCCAGTTTCCATACTTCCTTGTACCATTCCTCTATTTGTATATTTATTTATTTTTTCCAATTCCTTGCTATAAGCAGTCTTGCTATTGTTAATAGGTTTGTTATCGCATCTTTATCCTTTTTTTCCAATTGTTTATTTATTTATTTTTATTTATTGCTTGGACTTATATGCCGCCAAACTCCCTGAGGCTCGCAGCGGCTTACAAAGCCAAGAGGCAACAAAATACATGATCAATAGACAGACAAGGAACAATACAACACAGTAAAAAGGGAAAAGAAGGGGAAGGGACAATGGGACAAGATCCAGCGGGAGAGTGCCCAGCAGGTCAAGCGGGCCCTACTCTCCCATCAAAGGAGGGGAGCAAAGGTGATCTCCAAGCAATCCCACAGGAGTGGTCCGAAGTGGCCAATCCCCATTGTCCCGAGTCCGGCTAGAAGCGCCCAGTCCACCCGATTGGTGGCATTCCTCTGCTGTGGGCCTGCAAGAGGGACCTCCGTTGTCTAAAGCCCGGACCCCAGAAAGTTCTAGCACGCCCGCACGTTCCAGGGCCTGGGCTCAAGCGATGCAGGCCTCCCAGCTCTCGGGCAAACAGTGGCAAGCGACCCAGGGCCAAGGAGTCTACCTCGGTGAACTTGTCTGCCCCCGGCCGTCGGAGAAAGGCGGGGGGGGGGGGTTGTGGCCAGATCGCCGGTAAGGGGGCGGCCGGCAACTGGCAAGCTCGGCGTCGGGGCCGCGCCTCCGGAGCCCCCGCCAGGACTCCAGAGACGTCCAGCACCTCTGGCGGGGGCGCCAGCGATAGCAGCCGCTCCGGCCCGCTGGTCAGAGGAGGTGAGGGCTGAGCCCTCGAGTCATACAGGGCCGCAGCCCCTGAGGAGTGTAGGGAGGGAGGAGCCAAAGACGCCGAGCGGCTCGGGTCGCCGCCATCTTGACTCCCCAGCCAACGCCTCTCCTGGCGGACCCGGGGGCCTCACGACCCAGTGCCCTCAAGGGCTCCACCAGGGCGCCTCCGTTGTCCCAGCCGTCTCCCTGGGTCTTTCCTTAGAGTGGGGGGGCCCATCGCCACCGGCCTGGGACCCGCTCCCCATCCCTCCGTTGTAAGCCTTCTCCTCGGTCTCCGTCTCCATCTGGCCCGGGCGGCTGCTCAGGCTGCTCCGGAGGCCAGGCCCCGCACTCTCGTCGCCCGGCCCACGCTGCTCGCCTTCTCGCTCCTCGGGACCCGGCTGACGAGGGGCCTGGCGCTGGCACTGCCAGCCTGGTTCTCTCGGGGCCGGAGTGTCCCAGGGCCCGGGGGCGATGTCAGGGCGGCAATGGGGCCCCCTGCAGCAGCAACAACAGCGGGGCTCCAGCAGACGACCCAGTTCGCGCTCCAGCGCCTCGACCAGGCGGCTCACGAGCAGGTCAGCCATCCCGGACACAGCAAGGCCCGTGGTAAGGTCCTGCTGTACGTCCCCGTTGGTCCTGCTGGTCCCACTGGCCTCGGGCTGCTCACCAACGTCCCCTTGGGTGCAGTTGGGGGAGGTGGGAGCCCGGCCTCCTCCAGGCCCGGCCAGGGCACGGGGACCAGGCTAGGCACCTCTGGGGGCCGCCGTGGGCACCGTAGCCCCCACGGGGCAAGGGGGGCCTTCCGGAGGCAGCAGCGTCCTTCAGGCTCGCAAGGGCCCTGAGGACCGAGGCCGGCGCCCGAGCAGCTTCCAAGGCGAACTCGGCGTCGGCCTGGAGGGCCTCAAAGAGAGGCAGGGGGCGCCTTGGGGCCTCGGGCAGCAACCGAAGGTCCCCCCCTGAGTCTAGCCGGTCCAATACGTCCCGTGAGTCCTTCCTTATGCATAAGGCACCCCCCCTCAACAGTGGGGGTGCTGTACAGAAAATACCTTCAGAGGCTCGGCGGAGCTCGGCGTTCGGACGCCCGCTCGACGCGGCCATCTTGAAGGTTGAATAAAATACAAGTTACAATTGTATACTATTATATTATTTATTTATTTATTTATTTATTTATTTATTTATTCGGCTTCTATGCCGCCACTCCCCGCAGGCTCGGGGCGGCTCACAGCCAAAAGGTAAAACAACATACAGCAGTCTTTCTCAACCAGTGTGCCGTGGCACACTAGTGTGCCATGACGGACCTCCTGCTGTGCCGCCAGAAAAGCTCTCTGCCCCCTTCCTCCCCCCCTCCTGCTGAACTCCTGCTGCTTGGGGGAGGAGGAAGGGCCAGGCAGTGGCGAATAAAAAGAAGGGGCCGGCCGCCTCCTTGACCCGTTCCCCAGCCAGCCTCAATCCGCCATGGCTCCCACCATGACTCTCACCCCTCGCTCGCTGAAGTCGCGTGGAGGAGGCCCCACCCACTGAAGCCCGTCCACCACTCATGCTCCTCCTCTGTGGGACAGCTGAAGCCGGGGGGAGGGGGGCATGACTCCGCCCCCTCCCCTGGCTTCGGCACTCCCATCAGCTGCTCCAGCCTTGAGGGACAGTGCCAAGCCAGCATTGTGCTGGCTCTGGCACCGCTGGCTTGGCACTGCCCCTCAAGGCTGGAGCAGCTGCTGGGAGAGGTGAAGCCGGGGTAGGGGCGGGGCATGGCACAGCCTGGCTCCGCCCCTCCCTGGCTTCGCACTCCCAGCAGCTGCTCCCAGCAGGCCACCAAACCCCAGCCGTTCTTTACTGTGTTAGAGTGTCATTTTGTGTCATTTTGGTTGGTGGTGTGCCCCCGGGTTTTTTTTAATGTTAAAAGTGTGCCGCGGCTCAAAAAAGGTTGGGAAACACTGACATACAGTATACAAAGAGTGCTTAAAAGAGGCGGTGGTGGCTCCATTACTGAAGAAACCATCATTGGACCCTGCGGTTCCCTCCAACTACCGCCCAGTGTCGAATCTTCCATACCTGGGCAAGGTAGTTGAGAGGGCAGTAATGGAGCAGCTGCAGTCCTTCTTAGATGATGCAACATGGCTTGACCCCTTCCAGTCCGGCTTCCGTTCGGGGCATGGGACGGAGACGGTCCTGGTCTCCACCACAGACCAACTCCGCTGCCAGCTCGACCAAGGCGGGTCTGCGCTGCTCGTGTTATTGGACCTCACGGCAGCGTTTGACACGGTCGACCACAATCTTTTGATCCACCGCCTGGCCATGGCTGGAGTGAGGGGACTGTCCTTAAATGGCTGTCCTCCTTCCTCCGCCAGCGGTTTCAGCGTGTGAGGAGGGGGGGAGGTCTCCGAGGCTCCCCATTAGTGTGTGGAGTCCCTCAGGGGGCCATTCTCTCCTCTCTATTATTTAACATCTACATGCAGCCGCTTGCACAGCTGGTGCGGAGTTATGGGCTGGTCTGCCATCAGTACGCCCGATGACACCCAGCTCATTCTGAGGATGGAGGGCAGGCCGGAATCCGTCCCCGATAATTTCAACATTGCCTCGAAGCCGTTACTGGATGGCTGCGAGCCAGTAGGTTGATGGTGAATCCGGCGAAGACGGAGATCTTGTGGCTGGGCGGCCCGGGCGGGTGGGTGCCCGGCTTCCGACCCTGGACGGTGCGGCGCTGCATCCAGCGCCGTCTGTGAAGAGCCTGGGTGTCAGTTGGACTCCCAGCTGACCATGGAGGCCCAGGTCTCCATGGCCAGCAAGGCTGCTTTTTCCACCTCCGCCAGGCAAGGAGGCTGGCCCCCCTACCTCTCCCGGAGCGACCTAGCCACGGTGATCCAAGCCACGGTCATCTCAAGGCTAGACTACTGTAACGCGCTTTACGTTGGCCTGCCTATGTCGTCGATCCGGAAGCTCAAGCTGGTGCAGAACACTGCCGCCCGGCTCCTGTCTGGGGCTCCAGCAGGATGCCGTATAACACCAATTTTGCAGGATCTGCACTGGCTGCCTATTGAGCACCGGGTCGCCTTCAAAGTGCTGGTTCTTACCTTCAAGGCCATACACGGCCTGGGGCCAGCGTATCTGAGGGACCGTCTCACCCCATATTGCCCAGCGAGATCACTTCGGTCCGAAGAGGCCAACCTGCTGGTAGTACCATCTGTAAAGTCGGCACATCTAACATCGACCCGCCGGAGGGCGTTCTCTATTATAGCTCCCACACTATGGAACGCCCTCCCGGCCGAAGCCAGAGCCCTGAGAGATCTGCTGCCATTTAGACAGGCCTGCAAAACTCATTTGTTTAGGCAGGCCTTCGGCGAGTAGGCCTCGTCTATACTCTCTGGGCTGTGATATCTCCTGCTGCTCAATTGTTATATTGCATTTTGCTGTTTAATTGTTTTAACTGTTTTTAACTGTTTTTATGTTTTAACCTGTGGCGTTGTGCCACTGGCTCTGTGAGCCGCCGCGAGCCCCCGGGAGTCGGCGGCGAAGAAGCCCCAATAAATAAATAAATAAATAAATAAAATAAAATGCAGATAAAATACACAGTAAACTATACTGTGTATTTTATTATAATGATAATAAAGCTATACTAGGACTTCTTTCTAGTTTAATATTCATTATATCTTCTATTTCTTTAATTAGTTTCGCCCAAAATTTGCTTACATATTTACATTGCCACCACATATGTATGTCTGTTCCTGTTTCTTGGCATCCTCTCCAACAGTTTTTCGAGTAGTTTTTATTTATATTTGCCATTCTTACTGGTGTAAGGTACCATTTCCATATTAATTTATAATAATTTTCTTTAATCCTTATTGATAAATTTTTAAGATGTCTTTGTCTCCACAATTGTTGCCACTCTGTTTCCTTTATTTTTATCCCTAAGTCTTCTTCCCAGACCTCCTTAAGGGTGTTATTTTTGTTTTCCCTTCCTTTATTTCAATTATTATCTTATATATTTTACTAGTTATTCCTTCAAGTTTTTCGTGCTCTTCTACATCCCTCCCATTTTGTATTATTTGTTCAAATTGGTTAACCTTACTTCCTTTTTATTGTTTTTAGCCAATTTTTAAGCGATTGTTCTAATTGTATACAATGGAACCATGTCAATTTTATTTCTCTAAATTCTTCCATAATCATTTCCTTCTTCGTTCCTACTTTTACATAAATGATGTAAGTCGCCCGGAGCACCAACGGTGGAGGGCGACTCACAAGAAATAAAGTTATTATTATTATTATTTATTATTATTATTATTATTATTATTTTATCCAATCCCCCATTTTATCTAAAAAAAATTTCCCTTAACTTTTTATCCATTATTTGTTTTAAATTCTTTGGAAATTTCTTTTCCATTACAATTGGGGTTATTACTGATCCATCCGTTATTAACATTCTCCTGTATTTATTCCACACTTCTAATATATTACTCAACATTGGATTTCTAATTTCCCTAATTTCTTTCCTCGTGAATTGTTTAAAAAATATATTCCATATTTCTTCTTCCACTTTTCCTGAGTAATTTCTTAGCCATTCTACCCCATCTTTTTTAATCATTCCTTCTATAACCAGTCTCAATCTACTCGCTTCATAAAATTTTTTAATGTTAGGGAGTGCTAAACCTCCTTCTTTTTGCGATTTATACAAGAGTGTTCCATATTGACGGTGCCACTACAGAAAAGGTTCTGCGCTGGGTCGATGTGAGACGGATTGCTTTGAAGGTCGGTACTTCAAGGAGGTTCATTTGTTCGGAACGAAGTGACCTCTGGGGTTGGCAGGGGAGGAGACGGTCCCTCAGATACAGCGGCCCCAGACCATGCAAGGCCTTGAAGGTTAACACCATCACCTTGAATGTGATCCGGTGCTTGACGGGAAGCCAATGGAGCTGCTGGAGGATGGGTGTTATGTGACATCTCACTGGAGTCCCAGTGAGAAGTCGAGCAGCGGCATTCTGGACGAGCTTAAGTATTCCGGATCACGAACAAGGGCAGGCCAATGTAAACGGCATTACAGCAGTCCAGTCTCGAGATGACCGTGGCTTGGGGCACCATGGCCAGGTCGTTTCTGGATAGGTAGGGGGCCAGACGCCTAGCTTGCCGCAGGTGGAAAAAGGCGGTTTTGCTGACGGTGGAGACCTGGGCTTCCATTGACAGCAATGGGTCTAAGACGACCCCAAGGCTCTTAACTGAGGATGTCGGTGTGATGAGGTGGTTATTTATATGTTAATCACATGTTTGTTTATGTATTTAGAAGGAACATTCTTTAAAAGCTGCAGAGAGTGAGCCGTAGAATGTTCCCAGCAGCAAGCTGTAAGCAGAGGCTGTTGCCATGACAACAGAGGCCACTCTGGCTTTAGAATGTTCAGTTTGAATTTGACAGTTGGAGAATGTCAGTTGGCCAGCTGCTGTGAGCAGGGTTAGTTGGAATTAGCAGTTGCTGAAGCAGCAAGCTGTCTGTAGGAACTGCAGTGTGCAGTTCAGTTCTGTGTGTGGGTTGAGGGGAACCCAAGTGTGTGGGGCAGAGTTTAGTCCCAGGGTTGAGAGTAACCCAGTATTAAGTAGTTACTTGTGTGTAACTGTATCAGGGGGAAAACCCCAGTGTTATATTGTTTAAAGTTGCAAGTTTGTACCTCTTCGGAGTAATTTTGAAACCACCTAAGCTATTAGCCCATTTGTGTAAAATAAACTGTTAAACACTTTCAACCCTACATCTGTGGAAGTCGTTTATTCACAAAGACCCTCACATCTAGTGGTCAAGCATTGACAAATGGTGGCAGCAAGATAATAATAAATAAATAAAGCAAAACATTGAGTATTGGAGGCAGCGGTCAGTCGTCCACAGTGAATCCAGTACGAAGCTTTTGGAACTTTGTCAAAGTCGGGCATAAGGCCTCGCCATCCAAGCTAGGCAGTCGGACCTCCCCACCCACCGGGTGGCCCAGTCTTTGAATCCGTCTTTGCTGGATTCACCCTCAATCTACTGGCACGCAGCCAACCAGTCACGGCTTCAAGTCACTGTTGGAAACGAGAGGGGACGGAGTCCGGCCGGCCTTCCATCTTCAGAACGAGCTGGGTGTCGTCAGCGTACTGATAACATTCCAGCCCAAAGCTTCGGACCAGACAATGGGGAAAGTATAGCTGCTTGAGGGACCGCACAGAGCAGTGGGGCCCTCTCGGAAACTGCACCTCCCCATTCCACTCGCTGTCCCCGGTTGTGGAGAAAGGACAACAGCCATTTCAGGGCTGTTCCCCTGACTCCAACAACGGCAAGGCGGTGGGCCAAAAGATTGTGATCGACCGTATCAAAAGCTGCTGTGAGGTCCAATAACACAAGCAGCGCTGAACCGTCCTTGCCCAGTTGGCATCGAAGCTGATCTGAGATGGCGACCAACACAGTCTCCGTCCCGTGCCCCAAGCGGAAGCCGGACTGGAAGGGATCTAAGCCGGCGGTGTCCTCAAGGAACTGCTGCAGTTGCCCCGCTACCGCCCTCTCAATCACCTTGCCCAGGACGGACGGTTCGACACTGGGTGGTAATTTAGGGTCAACATCTCTCTTCAATTGTGGTGCCCAGCATTGGACAAAGTATTCCAGGTGTGGTTTAACCAAGGTGGAATAGAGCACGGGGTGCATGACTTCCCTGGATCTAGGCACTATAGAGGCCAAAACCCGTTGGCTTTTTTTTAGCCCCACATCACATTCCTGGCTCGTGTTCCCCTTCCTTCCCACGAGGACCCCAAGATCGTTTTCACACGTCCTGCTCTCGAGCCACACATCCCCCATTCTGTCTCTTTGCATTTCCTTTTTTCTGCCTCTTGCAGTTGTCCCTCATGAACTTCATTGTGTTTGTTTTGTCCACAAACTAAAAAAATATTGGACAAAAAATTTACAAAATAGTGGGGAACATACTAAACATTAAAACTATTTTTTGAGACAGAACCGTTCATCCACAAACGAATCCCAAAAGTACATGAGATAAGAAAAGTGAACAAGTATCCCTGGCCCCACCCCCCACCTTCCCTAATGGCTAGGACCACGCCCCTGGTGACCCCTGTCGTGGAGCTGCCGCCGCTACCGGACTCACCGCCCAAGGCCGCGAGCTCCCCCTTGCCGCTGCGCGGGCAGCCCATGACGGATGCGGCGGACATCGAGAGGGTCCTGGCGAGGCCTCCTGGGGAGCGGCCCCGGCGACGGGCAGGACGGCTGCCGACGGTCCCCCTGACTGTGATCAGCTCAGGCCCCGATGGGTCGCCCAGGTTCGATAAACATCCGATGAAGCGGAGACGAGGTCGAGGACGGAGCAGGGCGGGAGTCGGAGGACGTCCCTCCCCTGCTCTGTAATACCTCCCCCCCCCACGGTGGCTGTCTCCCGGAAGGTGCCCCCCGGAGGGCCCCGTCCCAGGACTTTCCGGAACACTGCCCGCAGGCGAGGGGCGCCTCCACTGGCGAACCCCCAATCTAGGAGGGTGGACAAGCTGCCGATAACGAGGCATGGTCCACAGGCCGGCAACGACTGACACCGCAGTGACTGTCACTGCTTAGACTTGGAGTCTCTGAGGACGTTCCTCGATTTGTGGGACCCCGGCTCCCCATTTGATGGTCGCCCTCGATAGCTCCACCAGGTGGCTCTGCCCTTTGGCATGAGCCTGGTCTTCCCTCCCTATCTGCTGTTGGTTACCCTGTGATGTTTTTACCCCCTGTATGTTCTGTATGTTTATTTATGTACTCTTGGTATTTTGTTGCTTCGGCTACTGTGAGCCGCCGCGAGCCTTAGGGAGTCGGCGGCATAGAAGTCCGAATAAATAAATAAATAAATAAAGATATAATTTTAGGCCATCCGTATAGAGCTTTTGCGCTGAATTCAGATCTGTGCTTATTTATTCTCTAACACGTGAAGTTTTTGCGACAGAGCTAATCAAATAATTAATGCATTTACACATACATGCATTTTGTATTTATTATTTACTAGCTTGGGGACCCGGCGTTGCCCGGGTCATTTGAGAAGTGCATCAGGATGTAGAGTGGGTCATGGGGGCTCTGTGTGCCAAGTTTGGTCTTGATCCAGCAGTATTGGGAGTTGCAGTGGTATCATAAAATTACTGAAGGTAGTGCAAGTCCCATCGTCTGTGGTCCACCCTCTCCCAACCTGCAGCAGGATGTAGAGTGGGTCATGGGGGCTGTGTGTGGCAAGTTTGGTCTGTAGTGGTGAATGAATAAGGGTTGCATTGTTTGGAGGTAGTGAGTGAAGGTACTTCAAGTCCCATCATCCGTGGTCCGTCTCACACAAAACTGTACCAGGATGTAGAGTGGGTCATGAGGGCTCTGTGTGCCAGGCTTGGGGTTGATCAGCCATTGGATTAGGTTTGCAGCAGTGTTGGAAAGTGAGGGAAGGTACTGGAAGTCCCATCATCCATGGTCTGTCCTCCTCCCAACTGCACCAGGATGTAGAGTGGGTCATGGGGGCTCTGTGTGGCAAGTTTGGTCTTGATCCATCATTCTTGGGAGTTGTAGTGGTATCATGAAAGTACTGAAGGTACTAGAAGTCCCATCATCTGTGGTCCTGCCTCCCCCAAATTGCAGTAGGATGTAGATTGGGTCATGGGGGCTCTGTGTGCCAAGTTTGGTCTGTATTGGTGAATGGATGAGGGTTGTATTGTTTGTAGGAAGTGAGTGAAAGTACTTCAAGTCCCATCATCCGTAGTCCATTTGACACAAAACTGCACCAGGATGTAGAGTGGGTCATGAGGGCCCTGTGTGGCATGTTTGGTGTTGATCAGTCATTGGATTAGGTTTGCAGCAGTCTTGGAAAGTGAGGGAAGGTACTTCAAGTCCCATCATCCATGGTCTGTCCTACTGTAAACTGCAGTAGGATGTAGAGTGGGTCACTGGGGCTCTGTGTGCCAAGTGTGGTTTTCATAGGTGTTTGTTGGGGGCCGTAGTGGTCTGTGGTAGTAGAGGGGTGTGAAAGTACTACAAATCCCATTGTCCATTGGCAGCCCCCCCCCCAAACCTCACCAGGACGTGAAGGCAGTCATGGGGGTTATGTGTGCCAAATGTGGTCTCAATCAGTAATTGGATGAGGGTCGCAGCGGACTTGGGAAGTGAGTAGAGGTACCTCAAGTCCCGTCCCCCAAACCTCACCAGGACGTGAAGGCAGTCATGGGGGGATGTGTGTGCCAAGTGTGGTCTGTTTTGGTCCTTTTAGGTGGCCGCAGTGGTCTGTGGGAACCAAATTGTTTGAATGTACTACAAATCCCATAATCCGTGGTCCATGTCCCCCAAACCGCACCAGGACGTAAGTTTGGCCCAATTCTATCAGTTGGGAGTTCAGAGTGCTCTCTGGTTGTAGGTGAACTATAAATCCCAGCAACTACAACTCCCAAAGGTCAAGGTCTATTTTCCCAAACTCCACTGGTATTTACATTTGGTCCGGATCTATCACTGTTTTGAGTCTCTGGATGTAGATCAGTGTTTCTCAACCTGGGGGTCGGGACCCCTAGGGGGGTCACGAGGGGGTGTCAGAGGGGTCGCCAAAGACCATGAGAAAACACAGTATTTTCTGTTAGTCATGGGGGGGGGGGGCGGAGGATCTGGATGGGAAGTTTGTCCAAGAGGCTCTTTGACTGTAGGAGAACTATAAATCTCAGCAACTACAACTTCCAAATGTCAAGGTCTATTTTCCCCAAACTCCACTAGTATTTACATTTGGGCATATTGAGTATGCCAAGTTTGGTGTTGATCCATCATTGAGTCCACAGTGCTCTCTGAATGCAGGTGAACTACAACTCCAAAACTCAAGGTCAGTGCTCACCAAACCCAGTGTTTTCTGTTGGTCGTGGGAGTTCTGTGTGCCAAGTTTGGTTCAATTCCACCATTGGTGGAGTTCAGAATGCTCTTTGATTGTAGGTGAACTCTAAATCCCAGCAACTATGACTCCCAAATGACAAAATCTACCCCCCAACTGTACCAGCATTCAAATTTGGGCATATTGGGTATTTGTGCCAAATTTAGTCCAGTGAATGAAAATACATTCAGCATATCCTATATTTACATTACAGTTCATAACTGTAGTAAAATTACAGTTATGAAGTAGCAACAAAAACAATTTTATTGTTGGGGGTCACCACAACATGAAGAACTGGATTAAGGGGTCGCGGCGTTGAGAAGGTTGAGAACCACTGATTATTATTCAACGTTTACATGCGCCCCCTGGCCCAGCTGGCCCGCGACTTTGGTCTGGAGTGTTATCAGTACGCGGATGACACCCAGCTTCTGCTGAGAATGGACGGCAGGCCGGACTCCGTACCCGATTGTTTCCATCTATGCCTTGAAGCCGTGACTGGATGGCTGCGTGCCAGCCGGCTGAAGGTGAACCCGTCGAAGACTGAGATCCTGTGGCCCGGGCGGCCTGGGCTGGGTGGGTGCCGGTTGCCTACCCTGGACGGCGAGCGGCTTAACCCATCGCCATCAGTTAAGAGCCTGGGGGTTTCGTTGGACTCCTCGCTGACCATGGAGGCTCAGGTCTCGGTGGTCAGCAGGACGTCATTCTTTCACCTCCGACAGGCTAGGCGACTGGCGCCCTACCTGTCCAGGAACGACCTGGTCACGGTAATCCAAGCGACGGTCATCTCGAGATTAGACTACTGTAATGCCCTCTACGTTGGCCTTCCCTTGTCGACAATCCGGAAACTCAAGCTAGTGCAGAATGCCGCGGCTCGCTTGCTGGCAGGAGTGCCGGTGAGGGAGCACATTACACCCATCCTCCGGCAACTGCACTGGCTTCCCATCGAGTACCGAATTGCCTTCAAGGTGTTGGTTTTGACCTTCAAGGCCTTACGGCCTAGGGCCTGCGTACCTGAGGACCGCCTTACCCGTACTCTCCCCGAGATCACTGCGCTCAGATGAACAGAATCTGTTGCTAATACCATCAGTCCGCTCCTGCCACCTATCGACGACCAGACAAAGGACCTTCTCCGTAGCGGCACCGGTGCTCTGGAATGCCCTCCCGGAGCTGCTCTAGGCCAGAGTGAAGCCTGAAGGGGAAGAAAAGGCACCTCCATCTTGCCTTCTGAGATTCCATCTCCTCAGGGCCCCTCCCCCGGCACCAACTGCTGCTCTAGGCCAGAGTGAAGCCTGAAGGGGAAGAAAAGGCACCTCCATCTTGCCTTCTAAGATTCCATCTCCTCAGGGCCCCTCCCGGCACCAACTGCTGCTCTAGGCCAGAGTGAAGCCTGAAGGGGAAGAAAAGGTACCTCCATCTTGCCTTCTGAGATTCCATCTCCTCAGGGCCCCTCCCGGCACCAACTGCTGCTCTAGGCCAGAGTGAAGCCTGAAGGGGAAGAAAAGGCACCTCCATCTTGCCTTCTGAGATTCCATCTCCTCAGGGCCCCTCCCCGGCACCAACTGCTGCTCTAGGCCAGAGTGAAGCCTGAAGGGAAAGAATAGGCACCTCCATCTTGCCTTCTGAGATTCCATCTCCTCAGGGCCCCTCCCCGCACCAACTGCTGCTCTAGGCCAGAGTGAAGCCTGAAGGGGAAGAAAAGGCACCTCCATCTTGCCTTCTGAGAGATTCCATCTCCTCAGGGCCCCTCCCCGGCACCAACTGCTGCTCTAGGCCAGAGTGAAGCCTGAAGGGGAAGAAAAGGCACCTCCATCTTGCCTTCTGAGATTCCATCTCCTCAGGGCCCCCTCCCCGGCACCAACTGCTGCTCTAGGCCAGAGTGAAGCCTGAAGGGAAGAAAAGGTACCT